>RQOL01000943.1:0-125087 GCA_013076295.1 Sanderia malayensis
TAAACGAACGCAGCTACACAAATGCTTCATAGTACGATGGAACCTTCTAGTAGTAACTCCTAGTCACGAAGCGCAACTGGAAATTCTACAGCACCCGGCAGATAGTCCCATCCTATCACATCTATAGAATAACAGAGTAGAATTCAACTCACCAGTTTCATTGACACTCTCTCTCGCCACATTGCATCATTTTAGCATATCATCGGCAAAAGATCACGGAGCGTCATTACTGCGAGTAGTAATCTATTCCCATCGGATTGTAAGAACCTCCTTCCAACTAGAACGAGGAATGGGGTGCTCTCGGAGATAACCTGTTTGTATATCAACATGATCAAAAAAAGGGGGAGTCAACGTAGATAAAAAGTGACACAATTTACTGAAAAAGGTTATCTCTCCATAACTCAAGAAAACGAATCGATGATAGAAATGTACAGAATCAAAAAAGTACAAAATAAGGCAATCAGTCATATAAAGGCCTAGCATTCTTCAGACTGTTCATATCCCGGAAATCTCGCTCCAACTGGTACTTAGAAGTTGGCGAAGCAGAAGAATGAGTGGCTGCGTTCTGTGAGAGAATCCTTGAAGGACATCCGGCATCGGTTACCTTATCATACTGGCAGTAATACTCAGCCATTTCAGTGCTCTTCCATCCGATATGACCTGCTATTTGCTTGTCCGAGACGCCAAGCATCGCGAGAGTAATGCAGCATCCACTTCTAAGGCTGTGCATTGTCTCACCCTGATTGATGGATAGGTCATTCAAATGCTTTTGCAGTCTGTTAGCCAGGGGCGGATCCAGACGGACGCAACAGACGCAAATGCGTCGGGCAGATTTGTTGGGAAAATATTACAAATTTTACCATTATTTTCACTTTGAAAAAGAAATTAAGACTTTTCATCCGAGTTCGAATAATAACGTTTTGCCCTAATCTATTTATTCGTTTCCTTTACATCGTTTCCCCCCTATAGACAGAAGTAAATATTTCATTCACCCATTTTTACGGGCTTGGAGCCGTTGACAAATAAGTGGCAACACTTCTTGCCTTGCCCCTGAGCTTTAGTCCTTCAATACAAAGAAACAGATGCAAACCAATCAGAATTACGGATGCTGCTTCACGACAAAGTGGCGGGAGCGTCTGTCAATTTCAAATAACTGATGCAAACCAATCACGTTTCTCTCTCTACTGATGCAAGCCAATCAGAATTATCAATGCTGCTTATGAGATAGTACGGGGAGCGTTTGTCAATTTCAAAAAACTGATGCAAGCCAATCAGAATCATCCCCTACTGATGCAAACCAATCATTTTACATTTCCAATGATGCAAGCCAATCAGATGAACCCTGAGCTCTCGATCGATAACACTGCAGATAAACATAAACTGTTGTGTTGTGTTGAGTTGGGTTTTTTGTTGCAAAATGTATCCTTCAAAATGGCGTTGATTTTGGCGTTTGATAACAAGGAGTTAAATTTCTCTTTCTCCGTCGAGAATGAGCTATACGAAGAAAGGCTTTAAAACTTCCGAGAAAGATGCTTCCAATTGCTTACTAGCAAGTTCTCAAAGTATCAAGTTTGTAGCATCTTTGTCGTATCAGTGTAATGTATTCCCCTTTAATAGGCCCATTAGCAAACACATTGCAATTTACAATATAATAAAACTATACATATATAGCCAAAAATTTCAGGATGAACTGCGTCATTTATGGAATAAGAACACAAAGTTTCAATTTAACGTAGTTTTGAATCAAGTACAGCATTGAAATCTTGAACAAAAACAAATTCTCATGCTATAACAATTCACATTATCACTGCGTTGTATCTAACTGTCCCCACAGCACAGCTGGAGATGGAAATTGTCTAGGTGTTCAATAACAATTTCACTCCCATACAGAAACATCGTCTGATGCTGATGAGATAATTGTTCTGTTAAGTTTTGTTCAATTTAATAGTTTAATAATTATGTAAGTTGTAGTATGAAATATTCTGTTATATTTTGAAGCTGGTGTTAGGCAACAAAAGCTGTGCCTCGCTTACATTGAACTTCGTTGTATTCTATCAATGTTTTCACTGCCCACGTTAAAGCAAAATTTGATCAGCACTCAGCACTGGAGGTGCCAAAATTGTTATTAGTTACATTTAATATCTAGAAGGGCGTTGCTGACGAAAAGTTCATGGGCCACGCCCAAAAGCCTGAAATAGAGCGTCGGTCAGATTTTATGCTGGATCCGCCCCTGTTAGCCACGGCCGAACCAACAAACGGTTCCGCTTTTATTCTTGCGTGACCATCGGTTGCTCTAAATAAAAAACCTGTGCTGAGATCTAACCCCATGTTCTGAGACAACTCCAGATAGCACAACAGATTCTTTACAGGACAGATAGGGGACTTCGGTATTCGTTGAATAGAAAAGACGTGAGCTCTGTTTCCCGTTAAGCACTTTCCATATACTTGCTTAAAAATGTACCCATTACCATCCTCTGGACGTACTACCTCCGTTGACTTAACTCTCCCCAAATCTGACGCTCGATCACCCGAGAAAAAATCTATTGTGAAGAAGGCCAGATCCCTGGCCAGAATGTACAAGAATACAGGCTTGAGGTTTTGTTCTAGCATTAGAGACCTATGATGAATACAAAGCTTTTCTAGCTTATCCATGAACAGGGGTACAGCCTGAACTGGAAATGCTCTCGCGATGGTTTGTTCCTCAAGCACTAGAGCGTGGTACGCATTGACCAAGGAATGAGTAGCAGGATTCCCAGTGTTCAACTCGCAGTTCCAGCTGGTTCCTCTGCCAACGTCCCTAAAAATTGACCTCAATTTTCCAATATTATTATCTACTGTGCCAGCAGCGAGACCTCGTCGGCATAAACAGTTACCGGAATTTTTTTGTGCTAAGCAGGCCTCGGAATGAACAACTGTCTTGCCGAACTTACCCCTCCAAACCAGGAAATGCACGACATCTCTTGGGGACGCAGCAGCTATCGTTTTTTTTCCAGGAAGAGACCAAAGAAAGGACTCGAGCTGAGCCTGGAGACAACTTTTCTGTTTCTGGTACGGCTTGTTATTTTTAAACTGTGCAAGGCGAACTAATCTATCATTTATTTTCTCCTGGTCAATGTCCACTAACGATGGCTCTCTGGTCAACTGAAAGGTTCCTCTACTGCAACCACATCGCTGACAAAAATGATGATCATGGTCATTAGGGTGACCACACTCCACGCAGCGTATAGCTGGCTATCTCGGGTTCGTTCTGAAAAGAAAGTTAGAAAAAGATTCTAAATGCATGCAAATCCCATGGAAGTGGTCTTGTGTGCCAGCCCAACTTCTTGTCTGGAGGGAAAAATATGACATCTTTTTGGCCCTTTTTCCCTAACAAACAACTGTCAGCTGCGTATGAATTAATTAGAGGCCACCAGAACTTTCTCGGCGATACATCAAAGGCAAGGAAGGTCACTCGAATCGGAGAATCTTTAAGGAATTTTAAGAGTGGACCAATAAGTACGAACGGCGGGAAGATGTAATAATTCTCTTCCGACACGAAGGACTCTGCGAAGACATTCACCCCTGCAGAATTGGGACATGGATGCGGAGAGAAAAACTTTAAGTGAGCTCCTGAACGGTTTTTCCTTACATTTGAGGGAATCGCCATAAGATCGAGCGTATGAGGACCAAACAATGATTCAACGTGCTGCCATGCTTTTTTTGACAAACGGCAATCAATATCAGATGAAAATCTTGATGGAGCGTCAGCAGCCATCTTTCCGGAAGGTGTGTAGCTTAAAGAGAGAGTGACAAAAAACAACTGCTTCATTTCCTTTACAAGATCTTGATTTCGACCTCCCTCATTGTTCCAGAAGCGTAACAGGTTTGTATTATCAACTTCAGCATCTACCCTGTGATTTTGAACAGAATTTGAAAAGGCAATTAATGTGTTATACAAAGCTTTTGCCTCCCGTAAGGCTATAGGAGAGGCTGCATCAGTAACGCACCAATAATCACGAGCAACTGAACGCGTCGAGCCATCCGGGAAAAATAAGATTCCACCCCAACCCGAATTTGAAGCATCGGAGCAGAGAGGGATTCTTATATGCTTCTCATCCTTCCATGTTTATTGACCGTCCCAAGAATCCAAGAATCTCCAATGTTCAATCTCCGCTCACATATCGGTAGTTATTTTAACCGGTTTGGTACTCTTTATACCTTTGCTAATACCGTCATAAATCTCCCGCGAGAACAACCTCGCAGCAGGAACTGCCAGAGAAAAAGAGGCGATTTTCCCTGCGAATTTTTGTAGAGTATTAAGTGATGCATGATTTGCCTTGAGAAGGGACTCTCTTAATATAGAAAACTTTTCCCTTTTCTCTTGTGGGAGACGGAAAGTTTGATCCACTGAATCGGATATCATCCCCAGGTAGACAATTCTCTGAACGGGTTCCAAAACCGACTTTTTTATCCCAATAAAATACCCACAATGCACTAGAACTAGGGCACAGACGAATAAACTCGCCTCTGCTAACTCGAAATTAGTCCACTCTCGACCAGGTTTGACTCCAGGGTTTAGTTGTCCAATATGCTTGTCATCTATGTACTGAGAAATCGGAACACCATTGCTGCGGATGAAGTGTGAGGCCACGAGCCCTACGGTTTGGTAAACATATGCACTAGGGCTTCAACCAAAAGGCAAAGTATTATACACAAAATACCAATTTTGCCAATGGAGGACAAAAAGCGGTTTACTGTCTTCCGTTAGCTCGATGTGGTCATATCCTGACTTATCATCCAATTTCGTTTGAAAATGATTCTTTCCTACGTACCGGGGTAAATCAGTGATGGGATCAAGCTTTACCGAGGGAGCCTTCATCCATAAATTCAGAAACCGCTCGTCGTGGCACATGCGAGGTTTGGAGGGCTCGATAGTTATTGGCATAACCAGATGTGGGGGGGTACATGCCCCTCTTTTGCCCCAAACTGACAGCGACCCATTGCCAACTCGTTCAAGAATGGATTCATTAATGAAATCCTCAAAATCAACACACCTTTTACTGTTAGGCAATGCTAATCTGAGTGGCCTTTCTGAATCATATCTTCTCCCCTTAAAATCACCCTTGAAGGGCACCATAAAATCGAATATAGAAACTTTTGACTGAATAAAACTTAGAATTTCATCTCTTTTGTGGTAACCTTCCAGAATTGTATCCCAAGTATCCGAGTGGTGGTGTAATTCACCTGCTACAAAATAATCAGGATTTCTAAAAATCAAATCTCTCCAGTTGGCTTTTCGATTTCCACATAGAATATCATCTATTGAGGTCAAGGGTTCCAAAACGGCTGGGACGGAGGGTCCACCATCCTTACAAATCCAGGAAATATTCTCTCTGCTTCTTATGCCATGATCAACCAGCAAAGGCTGTAATTTAGCTTCGAATGACAGGGCAGTATCTTTTAACTACAAAAATGAAATATCAAATCTATAGAAATGAATCTTAAAAGAGAAAAAGTAGGAAGAAAAGGGACCCTCCGACCAAGCCGCATGGAACCCAGTCCACGACCGAGTGTAAAGGCCTACGAGTTAGACCCCCAATTGGCTTGATAGGTGGGGAGAGAAAGACTTCTGGCAACCAAACAGACAGCCCTATGGAAAAAGATAAAAAATTTGAGTAGGTTACACTAGCAAAGGAATTAAATTCTATAGAGTTTATACCAAAACGCCAAAGAAAATTCTTATCGCACCGAAAACCTTAGGGTTATAGACAATTTGCCATGATATGCATTAGGACTCTTACGACGATAATAAAAAACAAGGCGAAGGTATCATCCAACCTTGTTTCGACCAACACAGGAAGAAGACAACAAAATGAAATCAAATCGCTTATCCAGAGTTATATCATTATAGCGTAACAAATTATTATAACAAATAACTACAAAAATTTTGTGGAAAACACAAATGGAAAGTCAACAGCTAATTGTTATTGCTAGAGTTGTTATTGCGGCTTCTCTGATATGGCATAAACCGTCTTCTTCTGAAGCATGTTGCATAAGTGTGATTATTCATATGGCAGAAAGTACAAAATCTTGGCTGTCTGCCGAACGCCGGGAGAGCAGGCCTGGGGGAGGAAGCCGACAAGGGCGTACCATGGATGCCCGGATGGTACGGGGCGAGGTAAGGAACATTTTGATGAGGGACGATTGAACCAAAGGCTGTAGGTGGAATCTGGCCCGGAAACTGATTACCATGAGTGGCAGATGGCATCTGTAGTGGTGGAAGCTGAGGATGGAAGCCCTGCGCCCTCACAGATGATTCCTTGTCTTTAAACGACTTGTCGATCTTAGAAACAGACTCTATAATTTTCTCATAATCTCGGCCACCTAGGAGTGACAGGATATAATCTTTAAAAACACTTGTAGGTTTGTCAATCCTTTCCAACAAAGCAGCATGCGTATTGGCGTAATGATCTGCTTTTTTGTCCTTTAAGTCTTTGCTGACATTCTTCAGGCTCTCCACCTTCGCCAGCGCCTCATATTTATCAAAGTCAGATGTTTGTCTCAAGGCATATTGAATGATTCCCTTCTTAAGAGACGAGACTGTCGGCCTATTGCGGTTCTCTAAGGCAGCCAGTCTACCCAGCAATGCTTGCATATCATTATCATTCCCCTGTGAAATGAAGGGAAACAAGAATTACTAAAGGATGAATATTAACCAGGGTGCAAATAAAACAACGAATTAGCTCATTGACCGAAGGATTTAATCAAACTTCATGAAATATGTGGCAAAAATAGAACAAATCTTGAAAAACAGCCATATAACGCATAAACTAAGAATCACCTTTTAGCCCAAATACAGCCACTTAGAGGCACTGTGCACCAAAATAGAGATAAAGGCTGCAGGCTAACCAAAGATCATTGAATTAAACTTAGGAAGTTACAAATGATAGCCAAGGCCCTTCGTGAAACACAAAAGCAAGCTAATGAAGCATTTGTCTAGATTGACAAAAAGTGAATTTTCTGATCACTCTGGGGCAACTGCCCCATCAAGAATTACGAAGAGCCACCTATAGGGCAAATAACCATTAAATACATGAAATTATAAAGCCACCTAGGGCAAATGACCATAGGATAAATTTGAAGCCGCCTAGGGCAAATGGCCATAAAAACATTAAATTATAAAGCCACCTAGGGCAAATGGCCATAAAAACATTAAATTATAAAGCCACCTATGGCAAATGGCCATAAAAACATTAAATTATAAAGCCACCTAGGGCAAATGGCCATGAAAACATTAGATTATAAAGCCACCTAGGGCAAAAGGCCATAAAAAACATTAAATTATAAAGCCACCTAGGGCAAACGGCCATAAAAACATTAAATTATAAAGCCACCTAGGGCAAATGGCCATGAAAACATTAAATTATAAAGCCACCTAGGGCAAATGGCCATGACATAATTAAATTGCAAAGCCAACTAAGGCAAATGGCCATAAAAATATTAAATCATAAAGCCACCTAGGGCAAATGGCCATAAAGACATATTACAAAGCCACCTAGGGCAAATGGCCATACAAATTAATTATAAAGCCACCTAGGGCAAATGGCCATCAAAAACATTAAATTACAAAGCCAACTAGTGCAAATGGACATAAAAACATAAACATTAAATTTTAGAGCCACCTAGGGCAAATGGCCAGGACATAATTAAATTACAAAGCCAACTAAGGCAAATGGCCATTAATGTTATCTCAAGAAATTGGGCGGTTAGCCTACCGGCCCGGATTGCTTGAGTAGGGATACGCTTTTACGGTCGGTGTCCCGATTTGCCGTGCAAATTGTCCGGCCGGTAAACCTGGCAGTACTAACCGAATGGTCAAACTGCAAAATGATGACTGAAATCATAATGTAAATCAATAAACAATAAAAGAGGACAGGGAGGGTGGGAGGAATTGAATTGAACGTGTGCGAAGCACACTCGTGAAACAATGATTAACCCACCTATGGTTCATACAAATAAATACCTCAAAGCAGAGGAGATGAAAGACGTCGATTGACAAAGATATTGGAGATGCCAACCCCATGGGTATTTCACTGCAGGATCGGGGATCCGATTCTTATCAACCCGTCAGCACTGTGCTGTGTGCAAATAACAAGGAATGGATGATTTCATTTCTTTCCACATTAACTCTGATTAAATCGAGATCTAATCACCATTTAATGTTATCTCAAGAAATTGGGCGGTTAGCCTACCGGCCCGGATTGCTTGAGTAGGGATACGCTTTTACGGTCGGTGTCCCGATTTGCCGTGCAAATTGTCCGGCCACAGAACACGGAGTGTGACCCCACCGATCGTAATATATTTAATCTCTGTCTTGTAGAACTTAACTATTACTTATCCTTATATTAGCTTATATTCTCTTTTGGAGCCAGCAATTCCTCCTCCCAATCCACCAAACAATAAACCTAGAAAAGGAAAGGTCAAGAACATAAGCATAAAAATAAACGTAAAAACTCAAAAAATCATAATGAAGGCACCCAGCACGATCCACCCCGACTAATCGGCGGTAATCTTCTAAGGAACATATATGCCGTAAAAAGTAGCAGGCAAAAGGCCACACTACCTAAAGGCTTGGCGATAATTGCGGTGTTTGTTTTGTTGTGTCCTCGCGGAGGACTATTTATACATGTAGATGTGCCCTCGCAGAGGACTATGTATGTAGATATTTCGTTGTGTCCTCGCGGAGGACTATTTATACATGTAGATGTGCCCTCGCGGAGGACTATGTATGTAGATATTTCGTTGTGTCCTCGCGGAGGACTATTTATACATTTAGTTGTGCCCTCGCGGAGGACTATGTATGTAGATATTTCGTTGCGTCCTCGCGGAGGACTATTGTTACAGGTATTTCGGTGTGTCCTCGCGGAGGACTATTTATACCCTTGCCAAGTTGCGGTGATTAAATTCGTGCGGCCATGTCGTTGCTTGACGATTTTGCGTTCAAATCAGACATCGTGGTCGCAGGTATCTGGGGGTACCATTGCTTGGGTACTCCGTACTTCTCAGTTGGATAAACGGTCTGAATTAGAAATCAAGAATCAAAAATGTTCATTCAAAGCGAGAATTCGCGATGGTATCTGCGTTTACAACACAATTGGGTGTGGGTATGTGATTCCACAGAGCCCCAACGACGGCATATTTATGCACATGTGTAACATCGCACGAAGATATATTGAAGCAACAGTGTACACGAGCTGCCAAAATATCGCTACCCAGATTAAACCATACGGTACGTCCAGTTAAAGGAATAATTAATGTATAAAAGAAATCAAACAAGGCGACGTAATTCAATGCATGTCACAACCAGCAAACATGACCCCTAAAGAACCGTATGCGAAAATGTATGTGAAGCCGAGCGTGGCCATATATAGAGGTTGGGATAGCTATCTACAGCTCGATAAGCCACCCTAGACCATTGGCTTTGATCAGATGATCCGGGAAACCCAAAGAAGCGGCCGTTGTTTAGTTATAAGACTTTACTTCAACTACTGGCCTACTTTAGACAAACCTCGAAAACTGTCCCGCCGTTTTGGATATACTATTATTATGTTAACGAAGTAACCCAGCTGCACGAAGGTGAACTGAACTGAAATGCTGACCTGAAATATATTTGTATTAAGCTATATGGAAGAGACACTTAACCAAACAGAGACTACTAAAATCGAATTATAACTGTTTATTAGTACGATTTGCTATTTCGGATGTCTCTCGAGTGAGTTCTACCCGAACCAGCCGTTGTTGCCGCACCTACACGAAAAACTGTGCAAAGTAAATGTGTGAGGTCGTCCACACCACAAGGCTGCAATATGTGCTGTAATCTCCTTGTATAAAATTTCTGTTGTCCGGGGGGGGGGCATTTGCCCACAGCGACACATAAAAACTTGTAGGACCCCCCCAACGTTTGGCAGCAAAGACAAGCAATTTTTGCAGTGTTGTCACGCTCAACCTGTCGTTTCTCCCGACTGCGCAGGAATGTATCATTTCTGTTGCCAAAATTTCACTCACACGCAGTGAAAATTGACATGTAAATTAATAAATTTGAGTGTTTGGGGCAAACACGATTTTGTTTTCCTACAAGTTCACAATTAATACCGACTTTCTTCGATTATCCCACAGGTTTTCCCTGCAACCTGCAAACTTCTCAAAATCCCCAAAGAAGGTGGAAATCAAATCTCTAATAGAAAATAGATTGGCAGGCCAGGGGGTCTCAAATTCAAATTCAAAATCAAATTCAAATTCAAAATCAAACTCAAATTCAAAATCAAATTCAAATTTGATTTTGTCTCAAACCATTGAGAGTTGTGAATAGCGGCGATGCGAACCTTTTCTGCCCGCTGCATCTGAAGTTACACTGGCAGCCGGTGCCTCAGTTCAATTTAGATAATAGAATAGGCCGCACCCATTCCATTGCGACAACAGGATGACTCCCGTGTGATGTCATCGCGCTCCCATGCCGACAGATCAACATGTTGATGGAATTCGGGGACCTAGTGGGTTCTGTCAACAAGTCGATGCAAGAATGGCCGGGCCAATACAATGGCCTGCCAGCAATGCTGCAAACTGCCAATTAATGAAAGGATTTCGCAACATTTCAGCTTCTTGCTGCTTGCTATATTTCTATTGTTGGAAACAAATAGGGAACGAAAGTACCAAAAATTGTTCTTGTATGTGTATCTTGCCCAATTCCGCCGAAAAATGCGAGTGCAGTTACGTGAAACGATTTCAATGCTAGATTTATGCCCCTCGTGCGGTTTAACGTCGCTATGCGCATGTGAGACATATATTGGACAATGAACAATGCGTACATTACTCTTGTACCCATGTTAACTACTTTATTATACACACAGTGTTATGTTATAAGCAAGTGTTGTTGAATAAAATGAAATTGAAAACACATAAACCCCGAGAGCCGAAGACGACAGAATTATTATAACAAAAACGAAAACGGTTAACAAGGGAAATTCGAAAGTTGAGGAATTCAAGAAAATCGAGAAAACAGGCCAAAAAAGGCCAAATTTAGGTGTCATGCCAGAAGTTTGTCGGTGGCAAAAAAAATCATGACGTCGTCTTAAGGCGAGCCAGAGTATGGTGTGTTGGCCACCTTGTTCAAGGATCGATTGCAGGACATCAGCAAATCCCTTGAAGATATCTGGGGCTGAGCGAAGGCCGGGCCAGGGGAACAAATAAAACCCTCGCTAAAACATTCCCAAAAATGGTCGACCTTCAGGCCTGAACCTTCGACATAGGACTTGCTAAGGTCATTAGGGGAGTTTGAATATCTTGGCCCTTGATTTCTGGGTTGTTCGCAGTTGCCATAAACATATCAACGAAAAGAGCGTAAATGGAGAAGGGGAAAATAAGGAACAATCTCACCAAATGACACGGTGTCCGACGAGGTCATTGTAAATCGGCAACTGTGAGTAGATAGCCCAAACGTTGGAAAAAATGGTCTTCTGGTGGTTGGGCACCGCAAAAGTATTGGCCGAGTTGGTTGCAACCAAGGTATATAAACTCGAGTAAACACCAAGGATAATACGAGAATTGAATTGAACGTGTGCGAAGCACACTCGTGAAACAATGATTAACCCACCTATGGTTCATACAAATAAATACCTCAAAGGAGAGGAGATGAAAGACGTCGATTGACAAAGATATTGGAGATGCCAACCCCATGGGTATTTCACTGCAGGATCGGGATCCGATTCTTATCAACCCGTCAGCACTGTGCTGTGTGCAAATAACAAGAAATGGATGATTTCATTTCTTTCCACATTAACTCTGATTAAATCGAGATTTAATCACCATTTAAATACAATTATGATGATAAGCGTCAAGCATAGTTGGCGCCAGCATTTCATTTATAAGAAAACTAAAAGTTTAAACTTGGCGTTTAGACCTCAACTGATTGATAAAAATTTGTCTTGATATTCAGATACACTTTTCACGATACACTGATAACCAATAAGTATAATAACAGCTATTACAAGAAAGTAATTTAGTAAGCCAATCTAAGCAAAGGGATGGATCAATTAACAAGTGAATAACTCATGAAGCGAAATATCAGATACGCGTGGGTAAGTAAAAATATCATTTTCTTATATTGTTAGCTACCGATTCAAAATTTTCGATGGAATTGGTATGCACTCTGGATAATGTGGATACCCTAACAAATACCAGTAAAGGAATCCGTAATAATGTATATTTTTCTCATAAGAGTCTTCTAAAAAAGGATATGAAATATTTGTTTGATATCACAGATCGTAATGGCACCACCATCAGGAATTTTCTTCCTACAAAAACATTGCATGGGGTCAGGCTATTTTTCCAGGGTGACAGGGAGATTAATGATAGAGTTTGTGAGGGTTTACATAAACATGCAAATTCTAGAGTCCTGCAAACCAATGTAATATCTGAGAAATACCGACAGCAATTCAAAATATCAAGCCTTCATTGCAATAAACATCATTGCGGGAACAAGACGATGTCATCCTTTGAAAAGCATACATTGAATTGGCATATATGAAATGCAGCCTGCAGATGGGAAAATGGAAGAACGAAATGCACAGGTTGCGACGAAATATCATCAATGTTATCCAGAAATGCAGGGTAAAGTCTATTGAAGGAAGAACGCAATCCCGCATAAAGAAGTGTTTTGAAAAACAGCAAGATATACGAAAGAGAGCCTGACAGGAAAGCAAACAAACTGCTGGAGGAAAATGCCCGCAATCCGAGATGATCTCACCGAGGTGATAGCCTCTTGCAAGACGAGAACATACGAGCAACCACAGATATGCTACAGCACGACAAGTCACCTATTTCGAATGGGCAGTCTGAGATTCGCAAAGAGTGCTTGGATGAAGCGTGGAACAGTTTCTTTTCTCTCCACAAAAACTGCAATAAAAAGTCAACGAGACACCGCAAAGAAAAGTGTAGAGCAACCAAAATACTTTCAATGAAAGAAAATAAAGGTCCATCATCTTCGTGCAACATCAATTCTACTTAGATGGCTATAAAAATAACTGGTGCTGAATATTGGGCAAGAAAGAGAAACAATTCTAAATGCCCGTGGGCAAAGAATGTGAAGAGGGCTGACAATTCGCAAAGCATTCACAAACGTGTAGCTGAAGAGTTCGACAGAAACACAAAGAAAATAATACAAGTCTACCTGTCAAGAAAGGAAAACGAAGCAAGAAGTAAGATCCCAGTTGCCGAGCATCGAAACAAGAACGATACTCAAATTCATTTCGAAAAACAAAAGAAGTGTCAGCATGACGACAATGCAGCATTGACATTTCGGAAACCTGCTTCTCCACGACCAACTAATGTAGCGAGAAAAAGAAAATTCTTGTCAGGTCAGCGAAAGCGAAGAAGATGGACGGGATAACAAGACAACTTACGCAAGGAGGAAAAAAGAATATCATGCCGGTGACTAGTAGCGGAGATGAATTCACCATGAAGATCTCTCTGTTCACATTCGTTAATAGGGCTGCATTGTAATACGCAATTTTCTGTGGCCCAAAATACGGATAATCCTCACAAAGAGAAACTCAGAGGAGAAGGCAAAGAGCAGGATATCGCAAAATATGAAACAAAAGAAGGAGATAACTAGGTCATAAAATCAGCAAATGCTCAGAATTAGCCTCTGAGAGAAAAGATAGCAGAGATGCTCTAGTCGTAATTTGTGCCTGAACCTTCGACATAGGACAGCATCAATTGTTCATTCCTCCGTGGCCAATATGTTTGGCCGTTCGCGTCTACTCGCATGTTCGTACGTTGTTCGCACACCACCGCTTCTCCATTTCTTGATATTGTCAATCCATTGTGTCTTTCTACGTCCGGATAACTCTATTCTTTCCGGATATTTCACCTTCCAAGGTACGCTTCAGAATGCTATTTGGTCGTTTCTTCCAGTGACATAATTTAGCCACTTTACGTTCCTTCACTATCGTCAGCAGATCTTTCTCATTGATCGTCCCAATCTGCACCAATACCCATTCATTCGTTCTCCTGTCTGTCCAGCTCACTGTCAACATCCTCCTCCATACCCACATTTCGAACGCTGCTATCTTCCTCTCCTCTTCTTTCCTCAATGTCCAACTTTCACACCTTTCCTGTTCCATCTCATTTCATCATGCTGGTCTTGTCAGCGTTTATCTTTAGCCCAAAGTTCTCACTGTGTATTTTTACCCTTTCTGCTATCTCTTCCATTTCGTTGAATTCAATTGCTATAGAGGATGTAAATGTAACCAAAAAGGAAATTCCTGCTTTCAAAGTCTTTCACAAAAATCTTTACCATGGGATTATGTCACAAAACAAAATCGTAACAGAGACATCCGTTCGAATGTGGAACTAAGAAGACAACAACACTGGGCTGGTTTATCTGCAAATGCAGCCATAAATGCTTTTTTCACTTCAAGGGCCAAATTCACATACGAGCCACTAGGAGTGCAGTTCAAATAATAGTTGTGTTCAATCTCCACAACACCCTCCATAACTGGTCTCATTTGTGAATCACTGAATAGTGCAACCTACAAGTAAAATAACTGATGTCAAAATTTGCTGCAGTTATTTATTAACCGTATACATCAGCTTATGGTGTGTTTAACACATGCAAAGCATATTAGAGAAAAAAGAAAAACTTACGATTTGTTCGCTGATGACAACACCATTTGGCAATTAAGGAAATTTTGTTTTCCTAACTCAGCTTTCATTTTTGAGCCACATTTCCAGAGTCACAGATCATGAAATGTATTCTTCAAAGAATACATTATATGGTGCATGAATAGGAAACAGCAAATTTTCAACGAAGAAAGAGAGTGATAATTGTCAATCAAATCGATACTAGAAAGCATTTTCATGCTTATCGTCGAGGATAACAATGATTCAGCGTATTGCGGCAAACTTTTGAAGCATCGCAGATGTATCCATACCTGAAAGGTATGTGTTATACTTCTTATTCATATGTTAAATATAGGTTTGTTGAGAAGAGGATAATACTGTGATGGGGTGTAAGATGTACAATAGGAATATTAAATAAGATATAGCCTACAGATTCAAAGAAAAGTGTTAAATGATATCTAATGCAAAATAGAACATTAGATGAGACACAGGGTAAAACAATAACAGACAAACAAATGAGATCTATCGTAGGATAAAAATTAAGAGCATTAGATCAGATATGGTGTAAAATATCGAATCGTATTAGTATCTGAGATAATTTTAAAATGTATACGACGACAAGAATAGACATGATGAGAAAAACCCAGAGACAAATTTAGTTGACAATTCCAATTGACAAAGCAGGTCAACCTGTTAAGTCTTCCTCTTCAGCCATACTAGATCACCTTATTGCCTCTGGGCATGAGGCCACTCTTGACAACTTTTCTATTTTAAAGAAAGGATCCAATGAGTTTGATCTCCTTTTGTTTGAAAGCCTTCTCATCCTACGTGACCACCCCTCCCTTAACAATCAAATGTCTAGCATTCCCCTACAGCTATTTTAATTAATTTATTGTTGTTTTCTTTGTTTTTTATTGCATTTTAGCTTGTATGTTGCCTCTCAACCATTTCACGATTGTATTCTTTTCTTTTAGTTATGCCTTTGTTTTCTAATATATAAAAATTGCATTTACCCTACTTCTTGTCATCTGAGGATGCTGACAGTTACTCAGCGAAACGTCATGTGAATTTTTTACTGGTTATGTCGTAGTTTATTTTATTTCATGGATTTGTCAATTGGAATTGTCAACTAAATTTGTCTCTGGTTTTTTCTCATCATGTCTATTCTTGTCGTCGTATACATTTTAAAATTTCTGCATGCAAATCGTTTTCCACCTGGTATTTCTATCTGAGATAAATGGTAAGATATTTGGGACTAATAGATAAGATCTGACATCAGATAAATAATACCAGTAATATCAGAAATGTAGCGTAAGATGTAAAATTTAAGCATCAGAAGTAACATTAATGTTAGAAAGATGAGAAAAGTATAAACTTCATTAGATGCAATGTGGGACATCGAATAGAAGCAACAGATGAGAACTATAAGAAACTCACTTCTTGTCAACAAATTTAAAACCAGCAGCCAAGCCAAAGTCAAAGTGCAGCAGAGTAAGCACAAGACAACTGTATAAGCATCTTCAATAAGTTATCTTTCATGCATTGTTAGACCACACTGTGCTACGCAATGCCGCAACGCTATTCACATTATCTGTGATGGCCTTTGGAGGCTGTAGTCTTTCTGGTGCTAAACGTGTTTCAGTTTACTAAAAAAGATATTGCAAGTAAAATTAGATTTAATTTTGCCAAATGAAACCAAAATTCAAAGAAAAAATGTCCGTTTTGTGTACCACAATTTACGTAAGATATGCAGATTGGGACAAAAACATTAACCAAAAGCATAGTTAAAAAAAATTCATAAAACACAATCTTAAACTTGTGGCAAAATATTGGGGATAATTTAGAAAACAAATGTATATAGTGAACCAGAGCTTATTTAAACATACAGTGATTTGTACGGACATTTATACAGCAATTTGTAAGTCTCAGAAACATAGATACTTCAAATGATTGTAGTATGGCTCTGAAAGTAAAACCTTCTACGACTCAGTATGGAGATAAAGCATTCTGTAGAGATGGGCCTGTTTACTGGAATAAGCTACCCATAGAAATAAGAAAAACATCTGAAATTGAAGTATTCAAGAAATCAAAGGAACCTTGAGGTGACTCGCGACAGATGGCTTTTCACTGTATTATCCAGAAAGTGAAGAAAGTAATATTAAATTAAAGGGCTTATGCAGCCTGAAATGACATCTCGATTTTTTTACGGAGATGGAGAGGAAAAGATCTGAGTATCACTATGAACCTATTTTGAGTGTTTTCTGACGAGTATAAGTATATTTTTTCCAAGCTCAAACACAGCCAGGTCTGCGCGATATTTTCCTCAAATTATGAGTCAATTCTCGTTGCTTTCAATTAAAAGCAGAAATTTTAACAAATTTTGAAAAAAATAAAACTTTCAAGATTTTGATTCAGTGTGACGTCAGAATGAACCGAGCTATTGTTCTTCAACTATTGTTCTCTGAGGAAGACCTGCCCGGCCTGTGTTGAAACAGTGTCTGGCTAAAATCTTTTCAAAATGTCGTATTGCGAAAATAGTAGTTCAAAGCAAATTCCTCTGACAACGAAGGACGAAGTCTTCCTGAGGATAGCGAAGAAGACGAAGACTATTCAGTAGTCAGTTCGTATAGTCGAAACTCGCACGAAGGAGAACCTCTTGCAAGAAGACCCAGAGCTGGGTACGGCAGTGATGATAAAGAATCGGGTTGTGAAGGCCTACCTAGATATATCTCTGAAAGAGCTGGATGCCCGTTTTGAAAATAAAACTTATGTTGATAATTGGTTAGTTCATTTGTTATTTAATAAATTATTGGCAACTGTTAAACATTAATTCTATGGAATCATATGAGTTTTGTTCATTGTACTGTTTTGTCTTCAGTTGTTACGGTCCAATCCAGGTCTTTAGAAGAGTTTCGTCTTGCGAGACTTATGGAGAGAGACGAATTTAGTGTTGGCGCAGCACAGCAAATTCAAAAAACATTTGTTTTGAGACCACTCAAGCAAACATTTTGACTCCAGTTTTCGATCTTGTTTCATCAAATTAAAAAACTATCATTTTCCAAAACAAAAATGAAATACTATAATTGTTGTATTAGTTGCATAAGCATACAGCTAGAAAACTTTCTTCTTTTCACCTGATGCTTCCAACAACGAGTCAAAAATGCTCCCCGCCCCGTGTGTGATCGTGCTCGTGGTCCCCCCCCCTGCCACAGCGTGCCCAGCATCTAGTATGGTACGTCATGTTGTTTGTTATTTCAACAAGTTTACACTTTATCCAATGAAAAACTTGCAAAGTGATATCATACTTGGTAGCCTCACTTCAAATCAAAAGTGAACGTTTGAATCTGAGGCACATACCTTATATGGTAAAGTAAACAGAAACACGCACCACACTACACTGACACAGAACACAACATTTTTCCCCACTCACCAACATATACTCGCTTGCGCATGCGCTTCGCGAGTCAAAAATGAAGTTGTTTCTCATAATCAAAGAACTTGAAAACTGTTGTAATTATTTCGACTAAATACTTTTATTTCAGATTGGGCAAGTTGCATGGAATCAGCTACAGCAACAAAACACTGTGGGTAAAACCATTTTATCATTATTATCATTATCATTATCAATATTATCATAAATCATGATTGTGCAGTGATGAAATCAAATTTGTATAGGGATAGCCTTTTAACAAAGCAACTTTAAAAAACTTCCAACAAGATATACTGATAGTAAATGCCATCCTGGAAGTCATCAGTGCAACTAAAGTAATATTAAACAGTAAATGATAAATAGTTTAAAAGTTTCTTAAACCAGCTTAAATTCACTTTTTCTTCCTCAATAACTTATATAAAATAAGTTTGTTGGAGAAGGGAACCTAATAGAAAAGGGGACTTTGATGGCAAGATATATACATATAATAGAAATAAACAAGTGATATGCAAGGTCTTAGAAGAAATTTTTATCAGATATTTATATTTCAAATGATATAAGTGATAAGTTTTGCGTGCAACCCTACAGAAAACAAGAAAAAAGAGAGATTCATGCTTACCGCTATCTTCACTTGGTTCAGCAAAGCCACGAGGAAACTTCAATTTCTTTATCTGACATAAAGCAATATTTAATTTGAGGTGTTTGCAATACATGTATGATTAAGCCATGGTAGCTAAATAAATAACACATTTGAAATAAAATTATGTGAATAAAAACTGGGCCATTTTTAATAATAGTATAGTAAAATATCTAAATTTCCTTTTTCTTGATTAAGTAACATGCCTTGAGCAAAATGATTCAAAATTAAACCATTAGCTCAAAATAATTCATATACCCGAACGCTTCATTGACAAACCTTGTCTAGAAGTATATTACCTTGCAAAAAGCAAAGCTAATATAAAAAAAATTGCAACATTGATATAAGATTACGCTAGCAAACATATTTCAAATACCTACTTGATATACCAACAGTGTGAAAAGCTTATTGGGGAATTTTATTTTCTTTATCTTCTGGTAGCCATTTCGTCATTATTATGTAATCATTTATTGTGCGATGGCAGCTGAAGCCTGAAGAACTCAGGTATGGTATCGCTCAATGGTATTTTAATTGTCACGAATATTCCTCTCATCCCATCCGCCTTCCAGATATTGAGGTATTCTAGGAAGATGAAAGAAAGATAAATGATAAAACAGTTGATAAGTATTGTTGATTACAGATTGATGAATGGATGAGCAAATGAATGGATGACTTAACAAATCAACAAATTAATGCAGGAAAGAATGAATAATGTATGAATAGAATAAGAAATGAATTAGAGGAAATGAAGAAATGCAAAAAGTTGAAAAAGACAAATTATTTCACCTGATAAACTTCCAGCAAATTCCTCTTTATCTTCATTCTCTGTAATAACTCCAAAATCTAAAATAAAACCACGAACACGTGTTTCTTTCCAGACCCAGCCATGTTTTTAAAACTTACTTCCACTACATTGGTCTCGACTCGAGAAGGCAAACAGATGTTCCGTTTGTAGGTGTAAAGGTCCTTCTTCTTCATACACGTGCAATGACATTTTTTCATGGTTAAGGATAGAGACCTGTGACTTTATTCATCTTCATTGTCATCCACATACTCGACGAAGTTGTCATTATCTTCCTGAATGCCATATTCATCGTATTACTTTTTCTCTTCAATGTCAGCCTCATTTTAGACGCAATTGTTACTTATTCATCGCAATGTTCACTTTCATTTTCATTCACCTACTCAACGAAGTTGTCATCTTCTTCCTCAATGTGGTATTCATCGTATCTTTTTTCTTATCAATGTCAGCCTCAATTTAGACGCAATTGTTACTTTCATTCTTAATGACATATTCATCGTAATATTCATCTTCATTGTTAGCAACATCTCGGCGCAGTTGTCATCTTCATTGTCAATCTCATATTCCTCGTAATATTCATCTTCATTGTCATCCACATATTCGACGCAGTTGTTATCTTCATTCTCGTTCTCATCTTCATCTTCATTTTCTTTCTTCGTTACATTGGTTACCTTCACGATCTTGAAGCTACTCTCCAAGCAATCTCATATACTCCTTTACTTCTTGCATGCTTATTCTTTCGCTTGTTGGGTCTTGATGCATCTTTTATTCTGTCACCCATCTTTTCGTAATCCATCCCACCCACTTCTCATCATCGTTTTATAATTCGGAAAAGAGTTTACTTTCCTCTTTCGATTGCAATCCCCAAAGTCTCCTCTAATTGAACCATGGTTTAAACAATCGCGTTGGAACCTCTGATGAATGTCCATTGTCATTTGGTTCTCATCAAAGTTGAAAATCTAACAGATACAATCATGAATTATAATTTTTTGTGTTTACTTTTGATTGATTCTAACTGCTTTTACTTAAATGGTAAGTGATGTTAGTTGCAAAAATTCTATGTTGCCTCGTAATCACTTGAAATGTGGAATGTGTTGTATACGAGGCTGCTAATGTCATGGCAACATCACCTATCCTTCCCTCTCTCCGCCACTTTGTTAATGTTATCATTTTTGGATCAAAGTTTTGCCTGACCTTAGTTGTTTTATGACAACATTTGAAGAAAGTGAAACAAAAACTATTTTTCAAGTCTTTTTTGAATGAAAATTTGTGACCATAATTCGAAATTTAGGACAGCGAAATTTAGGACAGTAAAATGAGTTTAAAAAGTCTTTTGAATTTGCCGAAGAATCGCTAATTTTTCAAATTTCGAATGACTTGTCTCATGAATGGAGACGCATAGTTCAGAACTTCCAGTAAAATTTATTTACAATGTTATTGGAAAAGTCTTTGGTGCTTTTGTATTGTATATTTCCAGAAAGAGATATCTAATGAAGACTGGGTGCAGGCAAGGTGAAAATTCAAGTATATTAGAAAAAAAACGGAGGTTAGTATTATTACCCACACTGATTTATAAATATACTTATTAGTCTTTGCTAACCTTCAAAACATGTCACTTGAAGATTATTGAGATATAGACGCTTCTCATTGCGCAGGGATAAAAATGGTTTGGTGAAATCGTGTCTGCAACGACTATATTAGATTAGCTGATTTTCAGGCTCAAAATTGAAATTTATTATTTGAAGACATACCTGGTTGCTCTCTATCGACATGAAATCTTTCAAAAATTCCGTTTGAGCTGATTGGCTTTGTTTAAATTGTAGCAATTGAACGTAAATTTTCTCGCGAAATGGAAGCAAGCTATCGCAAGTTGACAATTCTTCGAATGAACTAAAGTCCACGAAATATTCAGTCTAACGTCTTTTATAAACAATGTTGCGCTTTGTTATTACGATTGTGACGTAATCTTAATTAGGTGGTAACAGGGTGCTCAGTTAGGGTCACAGAGGAAAAAGAATAAATTTGAATGCCCTAAAGTTGTTGTTTTTAAGAAAAATGTTCTTTCCTTGTGCTTGATTTCTGACTTTTGAATAATTAAAAAGCTACATCTTGGCCGTTGTTGATTATCAATTCTCATTCATTTTCGGCAGAAGTGGCAATCTCAACTGAGCAGTTAAGTATCCCCTAAACTGCTCAGTCGAGAGAATGCATTTCCAAATTGAAAAAATGATGATAAGAGTGCCTTTCCAAATTGAAAAAATCAATAAGCAGTAGTATGTAGCAAAAGTTATCCACTTGACTTTCATTACTTTTCTTTTTTTAAATAAGAAACCTCCGTGCTGCAAAGTATACGCAAATCAACGCGTGTTAACCACTGCCATGGAATGCTGGAATGCCAGGTAACAGAAAATGCCAGGTAACAGAAAAACATTTTAAAAAGACAATAATACATTGAATATTTTTACAAATTTTATCTCAACATTTTTCGGCGCTTTATAACATTGCACTGCTATGAGTGTTGTCAGATTAGAGGCTGCTAATGTCATGGTAACTTCACCAATCATTCCCTCCTTCCCCCCCCCCCTCAGGAGATAATTTCGGCCATTTTTCAATTAGATAATCTTCAAATGAAATGTTGTGCTTGAACCAATGGCGTAGATAGAAATGTTTAGAGGGGGGGCAAAGACCAAAATTTTCCGATAAAAAGGTGTGTCGTTTGGGCGTGTCCACAAGGGCACGCCCAAATTTAGGTAATTGTTCGATAAGACGTTTCTGAATATACACATAGTTTAAACATGAAAGTTGACAGTTAGTTGAGAAAAACACGAATCGGGAAATGAAATGTTTTGGTCATTATCATTTTCAAAAGGTTACAACAGAACAAAAACCAAAATAGAACATCGAAAACAAATTGATGAATAGTTTCATTGAAAAGTTTTCTTGTTTTTGCTTCAAGAAAGGGTTCTTGCATCTTTCTTAATGGCAAGCTTGCCGCTGTTTCGCAATTGATGGAGGTCCACGCCAAGTTTGGAATTTGAAAATGATTTCAAACTGTCCTTTAAGATCATTTTCGAAAAATTTCCGACAAAATCTGAAATTTTCCGAAAAAATGGCTCGGAAGCTCTGGTGGGGGGGGGGCGGTCCGCCCCATGCCCCCTGTATCTACGCCACTGGATTGAGCTAATTCTGTGAGAGATGCCAAAGGATTCGTAAGCATTTTAACTTGTTGACTTGCTTTGAAGAAAACAATGTAGGTATGCTTCGATATTCACGAATAAAGCATTATAAAAGCTTTAGCATGTCTTTTTTGAGCTTCCTCGTGACGAACTAATTTTCAAACTTCTAGTGACAATAACTTGCAATAAGCATGCAGCTCTTTCTTAGTATTTTTTCTGTTGTATATGTTCAAAAATTGAATCTTTTTCATCAAACGGGAAAGAAAACGGCAAACTTATCGAAGTTTATACAGGACTTTCAGGTTCAAAATTGAAATTTATTATTCGAAGACATACCTGGTTGCTCTCCATCGATATAAAAATCCTTGAAGATCTCCGTTTGAGCTGATTCGGCTTGTTGAATATCCAGCAATTGAAGGTAAATGTTCTCACAAGATGGAAACCAGCTATCGCAAGTTGTTAATGCTTGCAATAAGCTGAAGTCAACGAAATATTCAGCCTTACAACGCTTTTCATAAACAATGTTGCTCTTTGTGTTTACGATTGTGACGTAAGATTAACTTGGGTGGGAGGTAGACAGTTGCACGATTGAATGGTTGATGAGCAGTGATTGACGAGTAACAGCAGCTAAATAACAACAATGATATAATGGTAATATCTGCTTGTAAATTAAATAATGAATATCCCAGAAATTCATTGTTGCTTTTTAATTTTTTTAGATTCCAAATGTAAGTTTACGATAAAAATTAAGCGTAATAATCAAAATGCATAGAATAGGGCTATTTCTATGATGCAATTTTTAGTAATCAATAGAGTAACTGGTTTTATTCTCAAATTATTTTATTGCATCAATATGGTTACAACGCAACTTAGATATATACTCTTTCTATGATAATGAGAATGGCCTACAGGTGCAAATCAAAGGGAAACCTCTGGGTGACTCGCGGACACCGCCGGAACCATATATTTGGCCAAACCTGATTTCTAAAAATTTGCTTGATAGGCCATATGAAATTAAATAGGGCAAAATGAGCGGAGGAGAAACAAACAATTGGGACTGTGCCGACACTCACACTGGCCATCGGTTTGCTTCTGGTTTCACTAACACACCTTCACAATCCATGATTTTTGACAAACTTACTTTGTGAACAGGGTTGCCACAATCAGTGACAGAAGGTCTTGAGAACGTGAAAAGTTTGCATTGCTTTTCAATGAGAAACAGAATTTCCTTTGGAAAATATAAAGTCACCCTCTCCCCCCAAATCAATGTTGCTATTTTTGATGGACAGGTTTATCAGGGAGTGCACTTTCCAAACATCCTCAACATTAAATAGGGGGAGGGGGGTCGATTTTTTTCGGGACATATGAGAAAATACGCGGCGTTCTTTTACTGTCTCACATCGTATGGCGAGGATTGCGGATGAAAATGTTGGTCCGACGTCCGACCCAAGGTTAGCAAAAAATTATCCCAAATTAATCCCACGCAATTTTGCACAATTTTCTCCACAGAGGCCCCAAATTTGCCATTGTTTTTGCTCTTCCGCAAGACAGACAGGGCTCGCTGCACACAAAAATATGCAACAATGTAAACATACTGATTTTCCGGCCTTTCTAACTTTAATAACTCGTGACTGGGTTGCGGCTGTACACACGAAAATTGGCAATCGTGTTTTTTAATTTGAAACATTAGTCAATTCCTTCAATTTGCTTTTTATTTTGAATCGTTTGCGAATAATTCCATCTTAAGATGACAGGTTAACGTTGTTGGATGGCTAGGACATCATTCCAGGACGACAAACTGTTTGGATTTGGAATAATCTACATCTATCATTGTGCATTTATGTTTTATGCACTTAACAGATAACTGGAATGTTTAAGCATCTCATGTTTTGCTTTGTTTCATTTCAAACTTGTTGTTATTTCTTCCTCTCTCCAACATTGGTCCATTGTTTTCAATCCACCATTACAAAATATGCAAGGCGAGAGTACAATACAATCCGAGTATTGAGTATGCCATCTTCTGATTTCCGATAATTGGCTGTCGTGAGATCCGAATAATTCGTTTCGGAAAGGTCCTTTTGACCACTAGTATTTTTTGCCAACCGCTGATATGTAAAACACATTTTTGGCTGTGTTGATATGTGAAACAATGTGAAACAAAGAAATCGCAAAGCATTATGGTAGGTGCTACTCACGTGACCGGCCATTCTTTTTTCCAGAGTGATTGCAAAGACTCCCGTCCTGATGTCCGCGAGTCAAAAACGGAAATAGTATAATTTAAAATTAACTGTCACACAAAGACAATTAAGAAATCAACACTATTAATGCTATCTTGACGGGTATAGCTCTAAACAACAGACATATAGTTTTCATTTTATTTGCAATGCAAAAGATACCTTTATGTAGCATGGCGCTTTTTTTACACCGCCTTTACAACTGCTTTGGGGCTTAATGCAAAAATCTTCTTTGTAATTCTTGAATCCAATTCATCAGTGTTCACATAATTCTCTGCGTTTTGTGACCAGGTAGTTGTAGAAATTTAATAGGCTGTTTTGTTTTCTCTGTTGTTCTAAGCAAAGGTATCACCCTGAAAGGTTCTTAAGACATTGGTTTTTGTATGCGGGTGTTCACTGTAAATAAACTTAGCTGTTGGTTCGTAGCAGACGATGGGCTCCTCAATGTTTGATCGTAGAGAACTTGAATCTTTCCCCATGCATAAATGGTTAGCGACGGAAGGAAACTAGTCTCTGCTTGCCGCTGATTTCAAAAGCATGCTTGAACCATCTAATGACATGGGTACAAAAGAACCCAAACGGCATCTGCTGGGCATTGGATTTTGAGAAACTTGCCAAGAGCAGCACGTGGTTCTGAAATGCAGTTTACGTGTTCAGATGTAAGGATCGTTGATGGAAGCCTGCAAGAAATTCAATGGCAATCTAGAGTTAGTATAATGAAGATTGTAAATACTACAACTTTTGATCGTTTGTCCATCCTCTAAACATCCAAAGCTTAATTTTATTACATCGTTTTGAGCTTGCTTTACGTTCTGATTGAAACCTTGAATTTAAATATGAATTTAATTGAATTGCTTTTTGGAAACGAGGCTGTAATAGCTGATTATGTTTGAGCAAGCATTACGCATGAACCAAAATAAACACAGATGACGTCTTTTTTTCAATTTCACATACAAAACTGCTTTGCGTGTAACTTGCATCCATTTGCTGCACTATGATTGCTTGCATGTACGTCTAGATTTGTGTCTTGACCATAGAGATAGGATATAATATACACTAGAGTGCGAACCAGGCCCCGGGCGGTGACGCAGTTTGGACGCCATCTTGTTGGAGGCTCATTTCAGACTTTCGCGGTCTGAACCCTTATACTTTGAACAAGAATTACGTGGATATTACGATTGCTTAACCTCAAATAAAGATTGGAGCCTTCATAATATCATAGTATAATAGGGTAAATTAGATATCAATCGATTGGAAATGACTTCCTGAGTATGAATCTGCAATAATATTCACAAAAGATCCCCGCATTTAAAAGATTTTAGCAATATTTTTACTTGCGCCCACCTTTAGTTGCTGTCGATCTGTGATTTGTTAGGATTTGTTGGTGTTAGGCCCCCGATAAAAAAGGGCATAACTTTTGAATGCGGGCGTGTTCCTCAAATTTTATTGTAGATTCGTACTCAGGAGGTCATTGCGTATCGATTGATATCTAATTTACCTAGTTTGGGCGTCGTCCGTAAAATACAAATTCGCCCGTACTTCGTATCGCAAAATGCCAAGGCCACTGTTTTCATACAGCACTCCACAGCAAAACATGGTCTTCTGGAAATAGTAGTAATACATTCGATCCAAAAATAAAACTTTGATATGTTGAACCGACCATGATTTTAGGAACATTTGAGTATTTATTTGATCTTCAGCAATAATAATATCCACGTATTTTACATTTGAATTATAAGGCTTCAGACCGTAAATTTCGTCCGCGAGCCTCCAACAAGATGGCCGCCAATGCTTCAACTTTTGTATCGATGCGTCAATTGGAGTGCGCACTCTAGTGTATCTTATATCCTATCTCTATGGTCTTGACTTGATATCTTTTACTTTTGAAGTATGATACCAGCATTCCTTTACTTACGTTTGCGATTGTTATGTAATATAGCGATGAAGTTTCTTGCGGGCAATTTCTAAAAACAACATATCTTTTCATTGTGCAATGATGCAACTTCCCGACAAATGAGTGTTCAAAGTATGTTCAGCTTCCTTTATAATTTTTCTTGCTTTCAAAGTTTGATGTCAGAAGGGCCGTTGGCCGATTGTGAATCCCACAAACCATTACCAGATCCGCCAAGACCATTATATTTGCTCGTCGATATTCTCATGTTGACTGGCTCTTTCCGATCCAGCACAAGTAGCAAAGGAAAAATCCTTTAAATTTTTAAAATCCTTGTTCTTCAGCCACAACTCGCACAATGCATAAAAAGACATCATTGCATAGCACGAGTAATAGAATCGGTTTCATTTCTGGGGTAACCATTTCATATACATGGGTCAGTGAACACGCTAACACATACGCAAGATCCATATGTGATGAATAAGAGAAGATTAAGGTTTTAAAGGTCTATGAAAAACACTGAATGTTTTATCATAAGGTGGAATCCAACTAGTCATTCGCTCTGGTACAATATCAACATCTTCAAAGCCATTTTTCAAACCTGATAAAGCCAGCGCAGCGACACGTCTTGTCAACGGTGTTGAGTCTTCGCAATGAAGCAGATAATCAAGTGGTAAACATGCGCATATGGCAATCTCAGTTTCGGATATCTTGATGTCAAATTTCAAAGGTTGAAGGCAACATATGAAGTAAAGATCGGACATGTTAAAAGCCACACCATGTTGCTGTCGAAATGTCAGCAATGCTTTGAATTCTACGAATACGAAAGCAAACAATTATTTTAGAGTGCTCATCGACTATAATGCTTGATGATAAAGAATATAAGAAAAGTAAACTTTAGCTCTTAAGCTTGTCTCCCCAAAATAACGAAAACGAAATTATATATATCTAAAAAAATCATAGAGATAGGATATAAGATAATCTAGAGTGCTAACGGCCGATACTCCCTCTGTATAGCGGGTGAAGCAAAAATTTCTAGCCAGCCACCCTCCAGCAAAATGGCGGACAAAACTCTACAGCTAGAACTTCACATTTTGAAGTCAAAGTACATTGATACTTTCAATTAAAAACCTCAAAGAAACATTCTAATCTTTAAAACATTATGTTATATTCATTATACTGAAAGTTCATGGTTGTTTTTACAATATTATTACAATTTACAAACTTTAATGCAATTTGTAATGGCACGAATTGTTAGGCCTAGATATCTCTTGGAGGGTGAATTCTTGTATCCCTGTGCTCAAACACTTTGAAAATCTTGCGTCCCTGTGCGCAGTCACAGGGTTTCGAAGTATCAAGTGGTAAAAAAATGGCCGCCATTGGAGGATTTTTGGCGTCTGGAGGATGAGCCTCGTTCGCACTCTAGATTATCTTATATCCTATCTCTATGAAAAAAATCGAGTAACCAATCTCGCAAGGCATGATTGGTGGGGTGAAATTAAGCAGCGGTTGTCTCAGTGTGGCCATAAGCCATACCAGCATTGTATTGTTTATGACGTCAAATGAATAATAATGTTGCTATAGATATTAGAAATAAACAACCGTAACAAATTCAGTTGCAATTTCGCAATTTCCAAAGTGCACACAAGAAAGACGCTATTCAATTTCAATCGCTAAACAATAAATTTTTCCATTTATTTGGGATAAATTGAACATCAAAAGTCGAAATTTGAAGATGGAATACAGCATTCGAAAACCGATCGCTGAATTCAAAGCTTCGCTTGAAAAACCATCACAATATTATGCCGAGCAGAAGGTAGGACTACTCAATTGATTAACAAACATTGTTACAAACTTTAAAAAACGTTTCTCTGCACACCAATATTTGTACGAAATAAATGACTAAAAAGTGGAGTATATTGTTCTCCGTAACTTGTTGGAAAATATCGACCCACTTTCAGCCATTGCTACGAAGAATTTCACGTTTTTTGGTAACTTTAAAGTCTTATAAGAAAAGAAGAGATTGCTTTTTGCTAAAGCACGGAAAAGCTTCTAAAACTTGCACAGAAATAACGAAATAAATTTTATTTTCTATTGTTCAGAAACGTACTAACAAAACACAAAGCAGAACTTTAATATGTAGAAGAATTGATTGGTAAATAATAATTTCATAAAAAAAGGGAAAAAAATATTAGAAATATATAAGAGTATTTATCGACTGCATTTGTTTCATGAAAAGGAATATAAAAAGAGTGAATTTTGGCTCTTAGCTTGTCTCCCCAAAATAACGTAAGCAAAATTATATGTAAGTAAAAAAATTGAGTAACAAATCTCGCAAGGCATGATTAGTGTGGCAAGTTTAAGCAGCGGTTGTCGCAGTGTGGCCATAAACCATACCAGCATTTCATTTGTTTATGACGTCAAACAAATAATAATGTTGCTATAGATATATAAGATAAACAACCATCACAAATTCAGTTGCAATTTCGCAATTTCCAAAGTGCACACAGGAGATAGACACTATTCAATTTCAATCGCTAAACAATAAATTTTTCCATTTATTTGGGATAAATTGAACATCAAAGGTCGAAATTTGAAGATGGAATACAGCATTTGAAAATCGATCGCTGAATTCAAAGCTTCGCTTGAAAAACCATCACAATATTATGCCGAGCAGAAGGTAGGACTACTCGATTGATTAACAAGCATTGTTACAGCTTTTGAAGAACATTTCTCTGCACGTGAACATTTGTACGAAATAAAGGACACAGAACTGGAGTATATTGTTCTCCGTAAATTGTTGGAAAATATCGACCCACTTTCAACCTTTGCTACGAAGAACTTCACGCATTTCGGTAACTTTAAAGTCTGATCAGAAAAAGAGAGATTGCTCTTTGCTAAAACATGGAAAAGTTTCTTAAAACTTGCTCAGAAATAACGAAATAATTTGTATTTTTATGGTTAAACAATCTACTAACAAATCACAAAGCAGAACTTTCATATGTAGGAGTATTTATTGGTAGAAAATAATTCCAAGTCATTAAGCCTAAATTATAGTACTTTTTATTTAACTTAACGAATTGATCATTATCGTGTTATTATGAGTCATTATTATCACTAATATTCATTTTAACTTTTAATTATTAGCTTTACTATCTGGAACGAACTAATGGCAATAAGATTTGGAGAATGTTTAACAGCTTATTGCTTAATATAGGTAACATATAACTTTATATAGCACGTCACTTAGCTTAACAAGTAAACGTGCTTATTGCAGAAGCTAGTTCTACACTTGCATCAGTTGAACAGAAATAAATATATACATAAACATTGTTTCTCTAGATTGCCTCTATAGTAGGTTGGCTGATCTGACAGAAGTCAGAGATGATCAGCAGGGCAACATGAAGAAAATGCAAATGCCTACTTATCGAAAGATTGCATTCAATAAGGCACATTATATTTCATATTTTGATGGCTCCAGTTGACTTTTATAGTTCCTCTTAATTCTCTTTGCATTCACTTTAAGTGCTTGATATAACTCTTACTCTTAAACAGATCAAAGATCATGTCAATGAGATCTTAGAGCACCATGCAGACCTTTATTCAATGGTAAGATGATGAATTCAAGTTAATTCCAATGCACAATAAAAATAATCTATAATTACAAATCTGTCATCTGGTTTAGACATTTAACAACCTGTAGATCTTATGTACAACTATTTCCCATTTATAGATTGCAAGCTACCATATGAGTGTCCGGATTCTGGACCTGGCAGCATATGTCAAAAGGATCATGAAAACTTGGGATAGGTTCTTTTATGGAATAACATTGATGGTAGGCGTTTCTTCATTATTGTTGATGCCTGTTAACAAGAAAGCGAATGATGTGAAAGTGTTCTAGGAGTATGTTCAGTATCGAAGCAATACAAATTATCTATTTTAGTCACAAGATGATGTCGAAAAACTGGCAGAAGACATCAAAATATTCCATAGAAACTCGTATTTTAATACGAGAACATGCTCTAAAAAACTACTGGCGAAAAGAGATGATCTCACCGAGGTAATTGCTTCCTGCAAAACAAGAACATACAAGGAAGCACAAGCATGCTACGACAGAACATCTCACCTATTCAGAATGGAAAGCCTAAAATTTGAGGAAGAATACTTAAATGATTCAGAAGACAGCCTTGCATGTCTGCAGAAAAACAACAACAAGTGAAAAGAAAAGAAATCAAAGGAACCAGAAAAGAAGAAGTGTCCGCCAACAAAGCTATCTTCTATGGCAGAAAACAAAGAAGATACATGTTCTTCGTCTGGCAATGCTAATGTGCATTCAGCACAGGTGAGAAAAATAACTCTTGTGAATACTGGTCGAGAAAAAGAAGTGATTCTCAATGCCAGTCATCAAAACAAATGACAAGTATTGAGAATGCAAAAGTCGAAGAAGCTAAGCAATTAGTTGAACCTGAAACTGAGATGCCGGAAGATTATCAAAGGTTGACAATGAATCACAAGGCACCACAGTCGATGAAAAGATCAATTTCTTTGGTGTACAAAGAATATAGGCAAAGCAGCTCGAAGAAAAGAGTTGCTTATCAACAGCATCGAGCAGAAGCAAAAAGAATTAAGTTATCGCCCGATCAAGAAGAAGAAATGCAAAGGAAAAGAGTGGCAGAAGATTTCAATACCAACAGAAAAAAGATCATGGAAATCTATTTGTCAAAAAAGAAAAATGAAGCAAAAAGCAAAATCCCAGTTACAAAATACAGAAGGGATAAGGATCTTGAAATTCAATTTGGAAAACAATGGAAAGCTGAGAATGACAACGCAACATTTACGTTTAGAAAGCCAGCTCCTCCAAAGCCAACTAAATTAGCGAGCCATAAATTGCAAGGAAATGCTGCTGCAAAGACAAAGGAGACTACATCATTAATTCCAATTCCAAAAAGACAGGGCTTGGTGCAGGATAAAGCTAACGATGCAAAAAAGGTTGCAGTAGACACAGGATACTTTGGAACAACCAAAAGAATGTCACAAGATGTGACATTTGGCACTGGCTTTATCCGTTGCTATGTGGCTATGTCAGTAAATTAAGGATGGCTGATCAAGCAAATAATAAGCGATTTAAAACTGCTGCTACATCGACCAAAAGAACTCTTCCAGCCATTCTCTCACATTCAGCCAGGCCAAAATTCAGCAGCAATACTTGTAGAACAGCAAGGCCTGTGGTTACGAAAGAACACAATGAAAGAGTGTCAAGCATAAACAAGGAAAGAATGCCAAGCAGTGTCATTCAAGCGACCAACCAAGCGATGAAAATCGTATCTAAAGTTTCCCTACAAGACTCTAGAAAAAGAAAAAGAAGTGGAAAGGAGGAACAAGCTCAAATAAATGCCACCACACAACAAATTGCAATTGGCATTCCACCATTGGCCAAAAGAGTCAAGTTATGCAAAGCTGATCAAAGCAACAGTGACGTGAAGAGATACGACTCCAACTGCAATGAATGCAAATCGATCAGAAAGAAGAAGCTCGAGAACCTGGTCATTCAAAAGAAAGCCAAAGATGAAGCAAACAAAAAGATGCCTTTTTCCAAATTAAATGTATGATGGAACTCAGGAGACAATGAAATGCAGCTCACAAACTGCTTCTTAAATTTAACTTCAAATTTATTTAATTACATATATAGATAATCCTAGGTTTTGAAGTAATGTATTTATTATGAATGGCAAATATTTTATAAGGCAACTCGATTTATGAGGTTATTTACCAGAATAGTAAATCACAATATTGACTTATAATTGTAATAATTGATTGGCTATGAAATAGGGCAGACATTGAACTGAACTGTGTGTTTATTTCTTATTGCAACTCTTTCATCAACAAATTACATAAAAGGAGAATAGCACTGCTTTAAAAGCAACCAGCATTTGCTCCTAATGACACAGCGAAAATAGAAAGGATTGGAGAACAGAGAGATATTACAGCTGGAACATAAGGAAGAAGTTAGTAAATGGAATCAAAGTCAACCACTCAGACTCACCAGCTTCGATGCCAGTTTCTTCCTTAATTTCTCTTATCACAGTATCACCTAAAGCAAAGATAACTACAATAATACCAAAACAGCTCTTTTTAGCCCTGGGAGGGAGGCTCAATAGAGAGGGGGGCTTGATTCAAAATCTCAACTCAAAAGAGAAGCTTGTTAGAGAAGGGAACATAACAAAAAGAGGGGCTTTTATGGCAACATATATAAAAATATTAGAAATATACAAGTCATATACAAAATCTTGGAAGAAATTGTTATCAGATATTTAAATTTTACATGATATAAGTCTACATCTACCAATTACTGTCATCCTCCTAAATAAAAATTCTGACAGGGGTGAAAGCCAGAATGGAGAGTAAGTGCTGGAAAAAATTTGAAGAGTATGATTGCCACTTTGAAAGTGGTGAGAGGTTTTGTGTGCAATCTTACAGAAGACAATTATAAAGAAAGATTCATGCTTACTGAAATCTTCATTTGGTTCAGCAAAGCCACCTGGAAACTTCCATTTCTTCATATGACATAACAAAAGTATAATTAAATTTGTCTGCAATATATGTAGGTTTAAGCTATGGCAGTTCAACAAATAAATGTCATTACAGATATGAAACCAAATTATGTCAAAGAAAACTGGGCTATGTTTAATAATATTACAGTAGAATACCTACTTTTCCTTTGTCTTGAACAACGAGTGCTTCCTGTGTTTCTTCATTAAGTACCATGCCTTGAGCAAAAATGATTCAAAATTCAACCATTGGTTCAAAATAATTCACATATTTCAAGACTTCATTGACAAACCTTGTCTATAAGTCTACTACCTTGCAAAAAGCAAAGGTAGATACAATTGCAACATTGCTATAAGATGATACTTGTCAGCATACTTCGAATACCTACCTCATACACCAACAGTGTGAAAAGCATGTTTTGGAATTTTATTTTCTTCATCTTCTGGCAGCCATTTCGTCATCATTATGTAATAATTTATTGCATGATGGCAGCTGAAGCCTGACGAACTCAGGTATGGTATCGCCCAAAGGTATTTTAATGGTATTTTCACAAATATTCCTCTCATTCCATCTGCCTTCCAGATAAATTGAGGTATTCTAGGAAGATGAAGCAAAAATAAGCTGGAACAAAAATAAGACTTTGAAGCAACAAATAAATACAGGAATGAACGAATAATGTATAAATAGAATAGGAAATGAATCAGAGGAAGGGAAGAAATGAAAAAAGTTGCAAAAAACAAATTATTTCACCTGATAAACTTCCAGCAAATTCGTCTTTATCTTCATTTTCTGCAACAACTCCAAGATCTAATATTAAACTTACTTTTGCTACACTGGTCTCGAAAAGGCAACGTAATGTTCCGTTTGTAGGTGTCAAGGTCCTTTTCTTCTCACACGTACAATGGCACTTTTTCATGGTTTAGGTAGATACCTCTGATATTCAAAATTGTAGTTGTAGCCATACAAGGACGAAATACGGCTGGAATATCGCTGCAGCGGCCGTCTTGTTCACATATCCATTTACTCTTCCTTAAAGGGCTACTCCCACCATATTTTTTTATTTCATTTCTGGGTAGTTTTTGACGGAAAAACAGGTACTGCACTTTTTAAATTTCGAAACTCGCTCATTAACACCTCTTTTCACGGCTCCAAAAGTGCGATTTTCAGGCCATTTCTGAAAATGTCGCGCAACATGAAACGATCTGGGCCGAGGTTGTGTGACGTAGATGCCGGAACGCAAAAAAACTTCTCTCTTTGGCTTCAGTATGGAAAAATCAACGTCGCGTCCGGTTTTCTCCCTTGTTTTCAATGATAAACACAAATGTTTTTTCAAACCACTTCAACACCATCATTAAAAAGCTTATTGACATCTCCCCGTGTGTTTTTTTTTTAATTTTCGGCATTGTTAAGGGCTGAAAATTGACCCCAAAACTGATGCAGTGACAATGGATTTTTCCAGTATTCACACGCCTCACGTGGTTATGTGTTCATCACTCAACCTCTTCCTTCCTTTCATTTTGCGTGATAAAACAACCACCAGCAAACGTTCGTGAATCGTGATATAATAAGTTTGTTTATCGTTTCCATCAGTTCTATGCTCTATTTTATCAAGTTTTGCCGTGTGCTTGGTTTTGGCAAGATAATTGTGGATTATTTTTGTATTTACTACTTGGGTTTTTGTCAAAGATATTGAAATGCTAAAGTGATATGCGCTGTTAAAAAGTTGCTCAAATTGAAATTGTTTGGCTGACATATCCATGGAGTTCTTGTTATAAATTATATATATATCTTGGTGATTACATTGAAACCTAAGGCAAAGTAAAGGTGTATATTGTTGACAAAGTCAGACAATATAACCAAAACCAGCACACCAGTATGAAGCCCAACATTGTGCTGGAAAGTTTTTCTTCGAATTCGCATTGAACTTGTGAAATCTTCGATCTCTGGGCATTAATGTTTACACTCCTGGAAGGGATTTTCGAGTTTTTCCACACAGTTATGACCATAACTACACTTGAAATATTACCAAAATATGAGCTGCTGCTTCCAATACACACCAGATAAAACAAATGAGGTTATTTGCATGCATTATTAGTCCAAAATAGCATTATTCTACTTTACCCGTGCCAGGACCTGCTCGGCCTAGCGATTTTGCAAATTTTTGACTGACCCGATTTGGTTTAAATCTTATAAATGCGTAGATAAGAGCTCACAAATTTTCCATACTATCAATTCTATCGAAAAATTGTTGAAAGAGAGCTTCCTCCTCTTTAATTGAATAGATTTCGAATTCATATTGTTATTTAAAACCATCCCGCACCACTGAAGATTGTATGTGAAGCTCGCTCGAGACTGCGACGTTGAGGTCGAAAAACATGCCGGCTTGCAGGGTAAGCGTGAGCAAATCATCCTCATTTGTGTAAAAAACTCACGCTTTTCATGATAAACGAGGCATCAACAGATTCCTTAGATCCTGAACTAGTGCGTGGCAGGGTTTAATTTTTTGAATACAACTTGGTTTTGACTATAGACATGCAAAACGTTTTCGTGCGAGCTTTGGTACTGAACACAATAAAGTAAATTTTCTGCGTTCCGGCATCTGCGTCACACCGGCCTCGCCCCAGTTTTCTTTTTGCCCGACTTTTTTCTGGAATGTGCATGTTTGGAGGCGTAAAAAAGGGTGTTAATGAGCGAATTTAAAAATTTAAAAACTGCAGTACCTGTTTTTACGCCAAAAACTACCCAGAAATGGAATAAAAAAATATGGTGGGAGTAGCCCTTTAATGTCAGCCTGATATTCGATGCAATTGTCATCTTCCTTGCCAATGCAATATTCATCGTAATAATCATGTTCATTGGCATCCACATACTGGAAGTAATTGTCATCTTCAATGTCAACCTCATATTCATCGTGGTTTTCGTCCTCATTGTTATCAAAATACTCGACGCAGTTTTCATCATCTTGCTCAATGCCATATTCATCATAATATTAGTTTTCTTCATTGTCAGCTTCATTTTCGACACAATTGTCACTTTCATTCTCACTCTCGCATTCACCGTAATATTCGTCTTCGTTGTCATCCACAAACACGACGTAATTGTCATCTTCAATGTCAATCTCATATTCATCGTGATATTCTTCTTCGTTGTCGTCCACATACTCGACGCAGTTGTCAGCTTCATTGTTAATATCAATCTCATCGTGATTTTCATCTTCATGGTCCTGCACAGACACTACGTTATTGTCATCTTCAATGTCAATCTCTTACTCCTCGTAATATTCATCTTCATTGTCCTGCACAAACACGACGTTAATGTCATCTTCAATGTCAATCTCATATTCATCGTAATATTCAGCTTCATTGTCGTCCACATACTCGACGCAGTTGTTAGCTTCATTGTTAATATCAATCTCATCGTGATATTCATCTTCATTGTCCTGCACAAACACGACGTTATTGTCATCTTCAATGTCAATCTCATATTCATCGTGATATTCATCTTCGTTGTCGTCCACATACTCGACGCAGTTGTTAGCTTCATTGTTAATATCAATCTCATCGTGATTTTCATCTTCATTGTCCTGCACAAACACGACGTTATTGTCATCTTCAATGTCAATCTCATATTCATCGTAATAATCATCTTCATTGTCATCCACATACTCGACGCATTTTTCATATTCCTTGTCAATGCAAAATTCATCGTAATATTCATCTTCATTGTCATCCACATACTCGACGAAGTTGTCATTATCTTCCTAAATGCATATTCATCGTATCTTTTTTCTTATCAATGTCAGCCTCAATTTAGACGCAATTGTTACTTTCATTCTTAATGACATATTCATGATAATATTCATCTTCATTGTCAGCCTCATACTGTACGCAGTTGTCATATTCCTTGTCAATGCAAAGTTCATCGTAATATTCAGCTTCATTGTCGTCCACATACTCGACGCAGTTGTTAGCTTCATTGTTATTATCAATTTCATCGTGATATTCATCTTCATGGTCCTGCACAAACACTACGTTATTGTCATCTTCAATGTCAATCTCTTACTCCTCGTAATATTCATCTTCATTGTCCTGCACAAACACGACGTTATTGTCATCTTCAATGTCAATCTCATATTCATCGTGATATTCATCTTCGTTGTCGTCCACATACTCGACACATTTGTTAGTTTCATTGTTAATGTCAATCTCATCGTAATAATCATCTTCATTGTCATCCACATACTCGACGCAGTTTTCATATTCCTTGTCAATGCAAAATTCATCGTAATATTCATCTTCATTGTCATCCACATACTCAACGAAGTTGTCATTATCTTCCTAAATGCCATGTTCATCGTATCATTTTTCTCTTCAATGTCAGCCTCAATTTAGACGCAATTGTCACTTTCTTTCTTCATGACATATTCATCGTAATATTCAGCTTCATTGTCGTCCACATACTCGAAGCACTTGTTAGCTTCATTGTTAATATCAATCTCATCTTGATATTCATCTTCATTGTCCTGCACAAACACGACGTTATTGTCATCTTCAATGTCAATCTCATATTCATCGTGATATTCATCTTCGTTGTCGTCCACATACTCGACGCAGTTATTAGCTTCATTGTTAATGTCAACCTCATCATGATATTCATCTTCATTGTCATCCAGAAACTCGACGCAATTGTCACTTTCATTCTCAATGACATATTCATCGTAATATTCATCTTCATTGTCGTCCACATACTCGACGCAGTTGTTAGCTTCATTGTTAATATCAATCTCATCGTGATATTCATCTTCATTGTCCTGCACAAACACTACGTTATTGTCACTTCAATGTCAATCTTATACTCCTCGTAATATTCATCTTCATTGTCCTGCACAAACACGACATTATTGTCATCTTCAATGTCAATCTCATATTCATCGTGATATTCATCTTCATTGTCGTCCACATACTCGACGCAGTTATTAGCTTCATTGTTAATATCAATCTCATCGTGATATTCATCTTCATTGTCCTGCACAAACACTACGTTATTGTCACTTCAATGTCAATCTCATACTCCTCGTAATATTCATCTTCATTGTCCTGCACAAACACGACATTATTGTCATCTTCAATGTCAATCTCATATTCATCGTGATATTCATCTTCATTGTCGTCCACATACTCGACGCAGTTATTAGCTTCATTGTTAATATCAATCTCATCGTGATATTCATCTTCATTGTCCTGCACAAACACTACGTTATTGTCATCTTCAATGTCAATCTCATACTCCTCGTAATATTCATCTTCATTGTCCTGCACAAACACAACGTTATTGTCATTTTTAATGTCAATCTCATATTCATCGTAATATTGATCTTCATTGTCGTCCACAGATTCGACGCAGTTATTAGCTTCATTGTTGATATCAATCTCATCATGATATTCATATTCATTGTCATCCAGAAACTCGACGCAATTGTCAATTTCTTTCTTCATGACATATTCATCGTAATATTTATCTTCATTGTCCTGCACAAACACGACGTTATTGTCATCTTCAATGTCAATCTCATATTCATCGTGATATTCATCTTCATTGTCGTCCACATACTCGACGCAGTTGTTAGTTTCATTGTTAATGTCAATCTCATCGTAATAATCATCTTCATTGTCATCCACATACTCGACGCAGTTTTCATATTCCTTGTCAATGCAAAATTCATCGTAATATTCATCTTCATTGTCATCCACATACTCGACGCAGTTGTTATCTTCATTCTCGTTCTCATCTTCATCTTCATTTTCTTTCTTCGTTATATTGGTTAACTTCATGATCTTGAAACTACTCTCCAAACAATCTCATATACTCCTTTACTTTTTGCATGCTTATTCTTTCGCTTGTTGGGTCTTGATGCATCTTTTATTCTGTCACCCATCTTTTCGTAATCCATCCCACCCACTTCTCATCATCGTTTTATTATTCGGAAATGAGTTTACTTTACTCTTTCGATTGTCATCCCCAAATTCTCCTCTAATTGAACCTTGGTTTAAACAATTGCGTTGGATCCCCTGATGTATGTCCATTGTCATTTGGTTCTCATCAAAGTTGAAAATCTAACAGATACAATCATGAATTATAATTTTTTGTGTTTACTTTTGAATGATTCTAACTGCTTTTTCGCTTTTACTTAAATGGTAAGTGATGTTATTTGGAAGAATTCTATGTTGCCTCGTAATCACTTGAAATGTGGAATGTGTCGTATACGAGGCTGCTAATGTCATGGCAACATCACCTATCCTTCCCTCTCTCCGCCATTTTGTTAATGTTATCATTTTTGGATCAAAGTTTTGCCTAACCTTACTTGTTTTATAACAACATTTGAAGAAAGTGAAACAAAGTCTATTTTTTAAGTCTTTGTTGAATGAAAATTTGTGACCATAATTCGAATTTTAGGACAGCGAAATTTAGGACAGTAAAATGAGTTTAAAAAATCTTTTGAATTTGCCGAAGAATCGCTAATTTTTCAAATTTCGAATGACTTGTCTCATCAATGGAGACGCATAGTTCAGAACATCCAGTAAAATTTATTTACAATGTTATTGGAAAAGTCTGTAGTGCTTTTGTATTGTATATTTCCAGAAAGAGATATCTAATGAAGACTGGGTGCAGGCAAGGTGAAAATTCAAGTATATTAGAAAAAAAACGGAGGTTAGTATTATTACCCACACTGATTTATAAATATACTTATTAGTCTTTGCTAACCTTCAAAACATGTCACTTGAAGATTATTGAGATATAGACGCTTCTCATTGCGCAGGGATAAAAATGGTTTGGTGAAATCGTGTCTGCAACGACTATATTAGATTAGCTGATTTTCAGGCTCAAAATTGAAATTTATTATTTGAAGACATACCTGGTTGCTCTCTATCGACATGAAATCTTTCAAAAATTCCGTTTGAGCTGATTGGCTTTGTTGAAATTGTAGCAATTGAACGTAAATTTTCTCGCGAAATGGAAGCAAGCTATCGCAAGTTGACAATTCTTCGAATGAACTAAAGTCTACGAAATATTCAGCCTAACGTCTTTTATAAACAATGTTGCGCTTTGTTATTACGATTGTGACGTAATCTTAATTAGGTGGTAACAGTGTGCTCAGTTAGGGTCACAGAGGAAAAAGAATAAATTTGAATGCCCTAAAGTTGTTGTTTTTAAGAAAAATGCTTGTGCTTGATTTCTGACTTTTGAATAATTAAAAAGCTACATCTTGGCCGTTGTTGATTATCAATTCTCATTCATTTTTGGCAGAAGTGGCAATCTCAACTGAGCAGTTAAGTGGAGGTATCCCCCTAAAATATTTCAACTACTTTTGAAAACCAGTGTGTTTTTCTTATTTATTCGAGCTCATATTTTTGCCAGTCCGTTGATAGAAACCCTCAACTAAGGGAGACCCCTTGTTGGGATCTAATGAAGGCATTCCAGCCTCGTGCAACAAAGATTTTTTAATTTGATGCTGATAAAAAAGCCTTTCCAAATTGAAAAAATCAATAAGCAGTAATATGTAGCAAAAGTTATCCACTTGTCTTTTATTAGTTTTCTTTTATTAAATAAGAAACCTCCGTGCTGCAAAGTATACGCAAATCACCACTGCCATGAACTGGAATGCCAGGTAACAGAAAAACATTTTAAAAAGACAATAATACATTGAATATTTTTACAAATTTTATCTCAACATTTTTCGGCGCTTTATATCATTGCACTGCTATGAGTGTTGTCAGATTAGAGGCTGCTAATGTCATGGTAACTTCACCAATCATTCCCTCCTCCCCCCCCCCCTCCGAAAATTTTTTCAATTAGATAATCTTCAAATGAAATGTTTTGATTGAACCAATGGCGTAGATAGAAATGTTTAGAGGGGGGGGGCAAAGACCAAAATTTTCCGATAAAAAGGTGTGTCGTTTGGGCGTGTCCACAAGGGCACGCCCAAATTTAGGTAATTGTTCGATAAGACGTTTCTGAATATACACAGAGTTTAAACATGAGAGTTGACAGTTAGTTGAGAAAAACACGAATCGGGAAATGAAATGTTTTGGTCATTATCATTTTCAAAAGGTTACAACAGAACAAAAACCAAAATAGAACATCGAAAACAAATTGATGAATAGTTTCATTGAAAAGTTTTCTTGTTTTTGCTTCAAGAAAGGGTTCTTGCATCTTTCTTAATGGCAAGCTTGCCGCTGTTTCGCAATTGATGGAGGTCCACGCCAAGTTTGGAATTTGAAAATGATTTCAAACTGTCCTTTAAGATCATTTTCGAAAAATTTCCGACAAAATCTGAAATTTTCCGAAAAAATGGCTCGGAAGCTCTGGTGGGGGGGGGGGGCGGTCCGCCCCATGCCCCCTGTATCTACCCCACTGGATTGAGCTAATTCTGTGAGAGATGCCAAAGGATTCGTAAGCATTTTAACTTTTTGACTTGCTTTGAAGAAAACAATGTAGGTATGCTTCGATATTCACGAATAAAGCATTATAAAAGTTTTAGTATGTCTTTTTTGAGCTTCCTCGTGACGAACTAATTTTCAAATTTCTAGTGACAATAACTTGCAATAAGCATGCAGCTCTTTCTTAGTATTTTTTCTGTTGTATGTGTTCAAAAATTGAATCTTTTTCATCAAACGGGAAAGAAAACGGCAAACTTATCGAAGTTTATACAGGACTTTCAGGTTCAAAATTAAAATTTATTATTCGAAGACATACCTGGTTGCTCTCCATCGATATAAAAATCCTTGAAGATCTCCGTTTGAGCTGATTCGGCTTGTTGAATATCCAGCAATTGAAGGTAAATGTTCTCACAAAATGGAAACCAGCTATCGCAAGTTGTTAATGCTTGCAATACACGCTTTTTTTTATAAGGAACCTAGCTCGGGCCTAGTTCTTTAAGTTCCTTATTTTGAGACCTCTTTTGACCACTTTGTAGTTCTAAAAGTTCCTTAATAGTTCCTTAATTTTAAGTTCGCATTTTTTGGACGTAATTAGTACAGACACAAGAAAAGCATTCAAATTCAAGTTTTGCTATAAACTTGTGAAAAGAAAACAGGTAAAAACATGAAGAAGCTTCAAATAATGTAAAATTACTGAAAATCAATGGAACCGGCTTCCTAATTGTAAATTGTGCGGAAATATAAATATATTCAAAATTAAAAAGTTCCTTAGTGATTTGGCCTTTAGTAGTAAAAGTTCCTTAAGTTTTTTGACCTTCTTCATGTAGGTTCCTTATAAACGGTTCCTTATAAAAAAAAATGCGTGTAAGCTGAAGTCCACGAAATATTCAGCCTTACAACGCTTTTCATAAACAATGTTGCTCTTTGTGTTTACGATTGTGACGTAAGATTAATTTGGGTGGGAGGTAGACAGTTGCACGATTGAAAACAAATCAATTTAATTCAACAACAATTTTACAGGTAATTTGCAGTAGATTCATTGAATGATCAACAAATAATACAGGAGAATAGATATTAAAACAAAATTAAATTAATTAAAGCGGTTCAAAAAGTCAAAATTCAGTTAATCAGAGAAATGTTCATCTTCACGTCAGCATCAGCAATGTTGTCGAACCCAACACAGTACTTTCTGGAACGTGAGCTACGGATACAAATGACAGCAGAACGAAACAGGCTAAAAGCAAGCTTACGCTTAATCCACGCTGCAGTATTACTGAAAGTGGAGTTGTTTTTCTCGGCTACGAGCTCACTAAGCCTTGAGTAGAATCTTTTTGTTTCTTGACTCATGCCACCGTTTGAGGAAAAAACCAGTGGGGTAAAACTTCCATGTTCAGACTCAAGAATACGGGAATTGTATTTTCTCTTCTTGATGTTTTCCATGGACTTCATCAGCGATTTCAGGGACTGGTTTTGGTAGCTACGTGCGAAAGGGTAGAAAACCCTTACATCAACAAATGCACGCTGCTGCCTTTGCCAGAAGCCCCTCATTGAGATGTCAGCTCGAAGCTCATCATCATTACCTGGAGAAGGTTGCAGAACAGGCTCTTTGCATACATCCTTGCAGACACTGGAGACCAGATTGGCTGTGATGTTGACCAGCTCATTATGTCGAAGTGTAACAAATCCTCCTAGTTTGCACAAGAGAGCATGATCCACAGAGAACTTGTTATGGCAAACACATTCAGATGGCAGACGGTTCATGCTCCATCCATATCGCAAGTAAAGAGCGTCGAAAAATTCCCTCTTCGTAAGGGAGAAATCCTCATCCTTCAATGGCAGTGACGATAGCCATGTAGATGCGCCATCGGAACAAGCTATATCGTTAGCTTTCAGATCCTGTTGATTCAACTTTGTTCTGATCATAGATAGCAGTTGAGATTCATAAGAAGATTTGGTCAAAACAGCATTTCCAGGTTGATGGTTTATCATAACCTTCTCAGTGTCATTCTGATTGCAGATTCTGTTCACGAGCGACTCAGTATAACGCTTTGATGTTTCGTATTCAATGATGTATGATGTTTCGTTGCACGATTGAATGGTTGATGAGCAGTAATTGATGAGCAACAGCAGCTAAATAACAACAATGATATAATGGTAATATCTGCTTGTAAATTAAATAATGAATATCCCAGAAATTCATTGTTGCTTTTTAATTCTTTTAGATTCCAAATGTAAGTTTACGATGAAAATTAAGCGTAACAATCAAAATGCATAGAATAGGGCTATTTCTATGATGCAATTTTTAGTAATCAATAGAGTAACTGGTTTTATTCTCAAATTATTTTATTGCATCAATATGGTTACAACGCAACTTAGATATATACTCTTTCTATGATAATGAGAATGGCCTACAGGTGCAAAAAACGGAAATAGTATAATTAAAAATTAACTGTCACACAAATGTAACGTGTACGGTGGCACAGTAGTATGACACAGGTAGAGACGTTCTTCAGCGAGGTCTTACTAATTCAGAATCACACATATATCTAACTATTTTACACACATACAAAGACTATACATTGACGGAGTTCTGGCTAATGTCTGTCGTTACCGGAACACTGAGACAATACACAAGTTAACATAAACTGTACATGACGAGAGATACAAACGGATTATTGACAGGGAAACAGAGTATAATTAATAGAAGAAAATCACGCAACATATAACTAAAATGAATGAACAGTCACGTGCTTTATACACGTGACACCTTCCCCCCCTTAATGCGCTTCAATGGGCAACAACATCTCCGTAACGTGTGGGCGGATTGATCACCTGGCGGAGGCGTGGCGGTCTGGCAGTCCCCCCGCGAATCCCGACCCTATTCTCCAGTTCAACCGATTCTCCTTCAACAACAGTTATACCGGGCGTTTCGGGTGACGGAAAGCACAGTTCTCCCTGGTCCAGCGGGGTGGGGCAGGACTTTAATTGATTGTGATGTACGATCTTACTTATACCGTTGCTGGACCGAATACTATAGTTAACCCCTGTTCTGGAAATTATTTTGTATGGGCCAGTCCATTTCTTACCAAATTTCCATTTCTTGGGCCTACGAAGCCAGATAGTGTCACCAACCTCGAATGGTACCCAGTCCCTGTGACCCCGATCATAATTTCTACTCTGCCTATTTCTAGCTAACTGGAGGTTTTTCTGCGCTAACTGGTTAGATACCTGTATGGCTTTGCGTAACGAGCGGCTGTAGTCTGATTGGCTATTCGCATTTTGCAGCGGCACGCTTAGCTCGACCTCTATAGGCATACGCGCAGGGTGGCCAAAAACTAATTCATAAGGCGAGAGACCTGTCGATTCTTGGGTACTGGTATTATAAGCAAAAACTGCCTGATCGATCCATAAATCCCAATCTACTGTGTGTTCGGATACAAAACTAGAAATTATTTCTTGCAAGGTGCGGTTCTGTCACTTAACTAACCCATCTCCCTGCGGATGATATGCGGTAGTTCGGGATTTCTTAATGCCGAGGATATCGTAAATTTCATGCATTAAGGTGCTGTCAAAGTTTTTGCCCTGGTCGGAATGTAAGATTACTGGCGGCCCAAAACGAGAAAAAACGCGTGATACTAAAATTTGTGCTACGGTGGCGGCTTTCTGATCTTTGGTAGGAAAGGCCTCGCACCATTTAGTAAAATTGTCCATCAACACTAATATGTGACGGTTCCCTCTACTCGTTTCCGAAATTGGTCCCATGTAATCCATGGCCCAGAAGACAAAAGGTTCGCTTATTTCAATGGGTTGTAACGGCGCTCGAGTCAACTTAGAATCATGTTTAATTTGGCTCAGGGTTTATTTTAAGGTGCAGTGATAACCAATTTGTGCAGTGATAAACCATGATTGTGCAGTGATAAAATCAAATTTGTGCAGTGATAACATTTTAACAAAACAATTTCAGACAAATTTCAAGAAAATATTCTCACAGTAATGTCGTCCTCGTAGTCATCGATGCAAATAACAAACTAATAGTAAACAGTCAATACTAAGCAATTTAAAAGCTTTGCTGAACCAACCAGCTTATTTTCATTTTCTTTCAATATCTTGGTTCTCAAAAACTTTGCAAAACCAAGACTGCTTGTCAGCTTTTGGGGTATCTCGGGCTCAGCATTTTCTATCTGTCATGAAGTAGTGAATAGTTGGTCTTGGGTCATATTGCCCCAATACTGGCATATTCAAATTTATGTACAAATTATTATTGATTTTTCGTCACTAAAGTCGGTTTCTTGAACTTGCTTTCATGAGGCTGGTGTGTGCAGATACTAGCCTCTCACAATCTGCAGAATGGGGCTTACAGACAAGGATTCTGGCCAAAATTGTTATCAATGCGACCTAATTGTACTACTTCCAATAGGAATGGTGAAGAAATTGATCTGAGTTTGTTTTTTCAACAATTGATTTGAGTTTGTCAATTTAAATGTAGGCTACAACCACATATCAAACAGTTACCAAGTCGAGATTTGAGCAAAGTATAACATGAAATTCGATCAAATTGCCCAGTCTGTTATTCAAAGATTTTACAATGACGAGAAATAGCACATGGCCAGTTGAATAACACACACCTCACCCTCTAATGTTAAGTTTAATATCCGCTAAATAGCCATAAAATGGTTAACTATGTTTCAGTTCCTGTTCCTCAGAAGTCGAAATGAGTGGAGCATATTGTTCTAAATGTTAGTAGAAAGGCGTGGTCATTACAAGTTTCGAAAGACAACGCCCATATCATCAAAATTTGCTAAATATGTGCAATGATAAAAAATCCTTAAAATAAACCCTGATTTGGCTGCAGCGGGTGCAGTGCTGAACAAACTCTTTAATTGAAAAGTCCATGCGAGGCCCGAAAAATCGTTCTTTGGCGCGAAGAATAGTTCGGTTGATACCCATGTGACCGGCAGAAGGGCTATTGTGTAGACCAGCAAGGACACGCGGAACAAGACTGGCAGGAATCACAACTGTTCGCGCGCAAATCCTTGTTTAGATGTTTGAGCTTTAACCAGCAATCCGTTATTAAAATACAAGCGGTCCCAACAGTCCCAAAAAGATCACAATTGTGGGTCATGGCGCCAAGCAAAGATAGGTGGTTTAGGAAGGTTTTGTTGCTTTAAAGCTTTCACGATGTTAATGGCCGGGTCACTGTGCTGAGCTGCATATAAATCGATATCAGGTACTAATTGAACTAGACAGGTAAAAGACGAAATTTTTGACAACGTAGCAATTTCATTAGGCCCAGCTGATGCTGTATGGTTGAGTCGAGAAAGAGCATCAGCATTTTGATTAGACGCCCCAGGCCGATGTTTGACGGTAAATTGAAATTCCTGCAGGTCCATAATCCAACGGGCAACACGCCCTTTTGGCTCCATCGATTGTAGCCATCTAAGCGCACTATTATCTGTCACAATTTCAAACTCGTGGCCTAATAAATAAACACGAAAATGTTTAGCGGCAAAAACTACTGCTAACGCTTCTTTTTCCATGGTGGCGTAATTGCGTTCGCGCGGGGAAAGCGTGCGACTAGCGTAAGAAATCACGTGCTCACGGCCATGTGTGTCAATTTGCGTGAGTACGGCACCAAGACCTACGTCGGAAGCGTCAGTTTGAAGAACAAAACGCCGTTCAAAATCAGGATATGCTAAAACCGGTACGGAACACAATAAGATTTTAAGCTGTTCAAATGCGGCTTGATGAAGCGGTAACCAGGTAAAACGTGCTTGCTTTCTAGTTAAATCGGTAAGTGGCGCAGCAACAGTTGCAAAATCTGGAATAAAACGCCGGTAATAACCTGCTAAGCCTAAAAATGAACGCAATGCTTCTAAAGATTGTGGTGCAGGTAGATCACGAACGGCTTTAATTTTATTGGGATCAGTGTGTACCCCATTACGCGAAACCGTATGGCCTAAATATACAACTTCTTTCGCCCCAAACGAACATTTAGAAAGCCTAACACGGACATGATTTTCGCGGAACCGCTGTAGTACCGTTTGTAAACGCGCGCAGTGTTCAGAAATTGTTTGTGAATAAATGATTACGTCGTCAAAGTAACAAAGGCAAATATCATATGTGAGGCCAGACAGAATTATTCCTACAGCGCGTGCAAACGTGGCAGGCGCATTTGACAAACCATAGGGCATCCGTAGAAATTCGAACAACTCAGCAGGCGTAATAAAAGCCGTTTTTTCGCGCGCTTCAGGTGACATTTCCACTTGCCAATAACCGCTGCGCAAATCAAGTGTACTAAAATACGTGTTATTACTTAAAGAATCTAATAAATCATCGACCCGTGGAAATGGGTGTGCATCGGTTTTTGTGACTAAATTAACTTTGCGATAATCGATACAAAACCGGTATGTGCCGTCTTTCTTTATGACAAGAACAACAGGCGACGCCCAGGGGCTAGTACTAGGTTGAATGACTTTTTGGGCCAGCATATCAGAAACCTGTTTATCAACTTCTCCTCGATAATGAAAAGGTAAGCGTCTGGGCTGTTGGCGAATTGGAGGGGCATTTTCAGTGTCAATTTTGTGTGACAAGACCGTGGTATGCCCCAGTTCGTTGGCAAAAACGTCGGAAAATTCGAGCAATACGTTCCGTATCTCTGTCTTATGTCTATCACTAAGATCTGAACTAAGGGCGTTATCGAATTCGGCAACAGTTTGTTGATCCAATGAAGGAGACAAACTGGCAGCCACAAGGTCTTGAGACACCTGTTCAACAGTCGAAACTAATGGCCAAAATTGAGCGATCTTCTCACCTGCATGCAATGTAACATCTACAGTAGAAGGATTTAAAATACGCACTGGTATTTTTCTTTGACATGAAAAACTAACTGTGTAGGCTGTATAAAATGCAAGATCTGATGAGTCATTCAGCTTGCCTATCATTCCTAACTGGTCACTACATTGCTTAGGTACCTGGGCCTCAACTAGACTTTCTGTACGACTGGGTACTAACAAATCCTGGGCCAAGGTCACAAAAACTGGTCCACGTTCGGCTGATTGCACAAATACTGGTAAACCCTTCCCTGGGGGCGGACTGGCAGATGCAGAAAACCCAGGAGGCGGTTGGCGTGCAGAATCAGACAAGGGAATTAACGGAGTACTGCCATGAGATCCAACCAAACAATAAGAATTACCTGGGGTGGCCAATTGCAACAAATTAGAGGTGAGAAAATCCCAACCCAGCACGCATTGGAGAGGTTCAAGCACATTATCGCAAACCATAAATTCCCCAGAATACGACAAACAACTATCCGGAAAGTTAATAGAAATAACTACAGAGCCTAGCGAATTTAAAGGTTGGCCTGTGATCGATATACATTTGTTGGAGGTGCTTCTAAACGGCGGGCATGGCTGGTTGCGCTGTTTGCAGCCCGCAGCAATTTGCTGGAAAACAGTAAAACTGATGATGGATTTCATTGACCCGGTGTCAATGAGAGCAGGTACTAGAACGCCCGAAGCTTCACAAAATAACAAGGGTTGGCGAAGGCCTTTAGGCTTCGCAGCGGAAGGGGAAACAGAAGCATCTCCAACCGAAAATACTGAGGGGTGCTGATCGCTCCAACCCATTAGCGAGGCACCCCTTGGTAGTTTAAAGCTACAGACTTACGGTCATCGGCTATTACAGGATACGGAGGCCTTGTACGGCGTTGGTTGTTGGCGCATACAGCTGCTGTGTGTCCCCAGCCAGAACAAGCTGAGCAGCGCATCGTATTCGTAGTGGACTGGTGGTCTTGACGGCAATTCCGCGCGAAGTGGCCTTCCTGCTGACAATGAAAGCAACGAATGCGGCGTTTTGTCGGTGGCGGAGGGGGTGAGGTAGGGGCAATTGCTGCCAGAAGATCGGTTTGACGAGCGGTCAGTTGTGCCAACAAATCAGCCATTTTCGTCATTTGTTGTTGATGCTGTTCTTGCTGTTGTTGTAGTTGGCCAATCACAGTTGGAGACTCAGCAGCGGAAGATTCATCGAGGCCGGAAGCACATGTTGCGTAGTTCGAATTGCTTGAAGGCAAAGCTTGAATTGCGCGATGCCTCTGGGCAAAAGACACCATTTCGTCTAACTGCGGTATTGGATTGGATTCCAAAAGTTTCATTTTCATGCCGTCAGGCAGGCTTTTCATAAACTGACGCTTCAGCAAAGCATCGAAAGCTGCGTTGCTTAGATCAGGCTCAGCATCTTTTAGGCAGGCCTTTAATCTCCATAAAAACAACATCGGGTCTTCAGACGCCCGCAGAGTTGAATCTTCGAATAAACGATAGTGACGCTCACGATCAACTGGTGGCGAAAAACAGCGCAAAAGACTTGTCGTTAAATGAGAGTACGTGTCTTTTTCATCCTCCCCCAACGATTCAAAATACGTAGCTGCAGGGCCTTGTAGAAAGGCAGGCAATTTAGCAAACCGTTTGGCATCTGTGTCCCAACCATTAGCTTGTGCACACAGCGTGTGAAATGTTTCAACCATCCACTAAAATTTCCGTCACTAAAACGCTCGGGAAGAACGTTTGCCATAATCAAGCCAGTTTACTCCTGTCACCAATTTGTAACGTGTACAGTGGCACAGTAGTATGACACAGATAGAGACGTTCTTCAGCGAGGTCTTACTAATTCAGAATCACACATATATCTAACTATTTTACACACATACAAAGACTATACATTGACGGAGTTCTGGCTAGTGTCTGTCGTTACCGGAACACTGAGACAATACACAAGCTAAGATAAGAACATAAACTGTACATGACGAGAGATACAAACGGATTATTGACAGGGAAACAGAGTATAATTAATAGAAAAAAATCACACAACATATAACTAAAATGAATGAACAGCCACGTGCCTTATACACGTGACACAAAGACAATTAAGAAATCAACACTATTAATGCTATCTCGACAGGTATGGCTCTAAACAACAGACATATAGTTTTCATTTTATTTGCAATGCAAAACATACCTTTATGTAGCATGGCGCGTTTTTTACACCGCCTTTACAACTGCTTTGGTGCTTAATGCAAAAATCTTCTTTGTAATTCTTGAATCCAATTCATCAGTGTTCACATAATTCTCTACGTTTTGTGACCAGGTAGTTGTAGAAATTTAATAGGTTGTTTTGTTTTCTCTGTTGTTCTAAGCAAAGGTATCACCCTGAAAGGTTCTTAAGACATTGGTTTTTGTATGCGGGTGTTCACTGCAAATAACCTTAGCTGTTGGTTCGTAGCAGACGATGGGCTCCTCAATGTTTGATCGTAGAGAACTTGAATCTTTCCCCATGCATAAATGGTTAGCGACGGAAGGAAACTAGTCTCTGCTTGCCGCTGATTTCAAAAGCATGCTTGAACCATCTAATGGCATTGGTACAAAAGAACCCAAACGGCATCTGCTGGGCATTGGATTTTGAGAAACTTGCCAAGAGTAGCACGTGGTTCTGAAATGCAGTTCACGTGTTCAGATGTAAGGATCGTTGATGGAAGCCTGCAAGAAATTCAATGGCAATCTAGAGTTAGTATAATGAAGATTGTAAATTGATCGTTTGTCCATCCTCTAAACATCCAAAGCTTAATTTTATTACATCCTTTTGTGCTTGCTTTACGTTCTCATTGAAACCTTGAATTTAAATATGAATTTAATTGAATTGCTTTTTGGAAACGAGGCTGTAATAGCGGATTATGTATGTTTTACTTTCGAAGTGTGATACCAGCATTCCTTTACTTACGTTTGCGATTGTTATGTAATATAGCGATGAAGTTTCTTGCGGGCAATTTCTAAAAACTGCATATCTTTTCATTGTGCAATGATGCAACTTCGCGATGAATGTTCGTAAAGCAGAATGCGAAGATGAAAGAAACATATTTCAAGTCCTTTATATCATTCAATAAGTCAATCTCATATCCAATCAATACTAAAGGCTTGAATACATCAACTAGTATAGCCAATGACACGCACACTCTAATCTGCCATCGTAATAGATTACCTATGCAATAAAAAACTACCCTGTTATTCTGAGTTGCGTGAGAGTTAAACTTGAGTTTCGAACATCTATGACATGTACACGCATTGGATTCAATTAAAGGGCTTATGCAGCCTAAAATGACATATCGACTTTTTTACGGAAAGAAAAAGAAAAGATCTGAGTGCCAATATGAACCATTTTGAGTGTTTTGTGACGAGTAGAAGTATGCTTTTCTTTTAAGCTCAAATACACCCAGGTCTGTTTAAGATGTTTCTCTAACTATGACGTCAGTTTGATGACACGCGAATCAGTTTTATAGGGATCGGTATGGGAAAATTTGATCGCGGACAACAGTTTGTTTAATACCTCGATTTAAGTCACACCGATTTAAATTCTCTCACCAGTGGCTAAAATCGCGATACTTTCAAGTAAACACAAATTTGATCACAAACTTTTGAGAAAATAAATGATTTCCATGATTTTGTTTCCTTATATCAGTGTATATTTTTAAGACTTTTCATCAGTGTAAAAGTATTTGAAAGAGACTGAAAACGGCCATGAACGTAGAAAGCATTTAATACTTTGGAGGCGTGGCCGTTTGAAACACACATTTCATGGTATAATGCTGTTAGTGTCCTGTTTCTCATAAAAAAGACGCCTCTTTGCGCATGCGCCTTTTAAGTCAAAACAGTAGCCCCACGTGCGACAAGATAATCTTGATTTGGCCGGTCGATAAGAAAACTTTGTTTGTTATTAGAACGATAACATGAGTATTAAAATTGTATCTCTTAATGTACACGGCTTGAGAAGTTTTAATAAGTGTCAAGATTTAATTTTTTGGCTTGGTACTTTCTATTTTGACATTATATTTATACAAAAGACTCATTTTACATGCAAAGCTGACACTGTTGCTCTGTCTCGTATTTGGGAAGGCCAATGCTTTTTTTCGTTCGGCTCCAGTCATAGTGCTGGTGTTGCTGTTCTGCTGAACAAGAAATTTTCCCACAAGCTATCTTCCAGTTCATATGATCTTAATGGTCGTTGGATCAACCTATCGTTAGATATTGACTCGACAACGTTACAGCTTGTCAATATATATGCACCAAGCACAATAGGTGAGAGGTGCTCTTTTTTCTCATCCTTGTTTTCTGTTATTAAAGGTGGTGTTCCCACTGTTTTTGGCGGTGACTTCAATTGTATTGAAGATACATACAAATTTGGCGGTGATACCCAGCAAGGCTCTTCAGATTTGCATAGCCTACAAGCTATCAATAGTTCCTTTGGTCTTAATGATGTCTTCAGATCACTTAATCCTTCAGCTCGGTCTTTTACATGTTCTAATAACAATGTCTCTTGTCGACTAGACAAATTCTATGTTTCTGATGCATTACTATCTAGCTGTATTTCCTCTAGCATCATGTGTTTTCCACTCTCTGATCACGACGGTCCTGTTTTCTCTTTCACCACTCCTAATGTTCCAAAAAGGGGTCGAGGCACATGGAAATTTAATACTCGTTTGCTCTCGGATGCAGCTTTTTCGTCCAAGATCAATGTTTTTCTTGATCACTGGATCACGAGAAAGCCAGATTTCAGTGGGAATCTTCACGCCTGGTGGGATATTTGTAAAAAGAAAATGAAGCATATCTGTATTTCTTACTCAAAAAAGGTTGCCAAGCAAACGCGGTTTGAAAGACAGCAGCTTGAAACCCAAATTCAATCTCTTTCGTCTATGTCTTCAGGTGATAAAAACCTTTTACAAACTGCCAAGAAGCGTCTTTACGATTTAGATATTATTCGAATACCTGGTGCCAGAATTCGGTCAAAAGAACTGTATTTTTCGGAATTCGAAAAGTCCTCGCGTTACTTTTTCTCTCTGGAAAACAAAAGACAACAAGGAAGGTCATATCATCCCTGAGCTCTAGGGATGGATCTATTGTTACAGAGCCAGCAGAGATACTCAAGCATATTTCCTCATTTTACTCGGACCTGTTTTCCATCTGATGAAACGGATGATGGTTGTCAAGGTTCCTTCTTGATTCGATTTGTCTGTCCTTGCCTGATGATGTGAGGGACACCCTAGAAGTCCCTATTTCTAGTGAGGAATGTACGAGTGCTTTAAAAGCCATGAAGCCCGGGAAATCCCCTGGCTCTGACGGTTTCCCAGCAGAATTCTATGTACATTTTTGGGATCGTTTATCATCTCACCTTGTGGACGTGTTCAACTTTTGTTTTTCCAAAAATCTCCTGTCAGAGTCCATGAGACAAGCCATAATTTCTCTTCTTTTCAAAAGGGAGATGCAAAAATTTAAAAACTGGCGCCCTATTTCACTTTTGAATGTTGACTACAAGATAGCGTCAAGTCAAAGTCCCTTACTCTTCGCCTAAAGCAAGTTCTGCAATATGTTATGCACGCTGACCAACCTGTTCGGTCCTCAAAGGTCGATTTTGAGAATTTATTACTAATTCGTGACTCTTTGTCCTATATTGACAGAAAAAAGTTGCCTCTTGCATTAATCAAAATCGACCAAGAAAAAGCTTTCGACCGCGTAAATTGGGATTTCATGTCTCTTGTCCTGACAAAACTGAACTTCGGTCCAGTGATTCGCGGCTTCATTTCTACCTTATATGCATCTGTGTTTTGCAAAGTGAACAACAACGGTTACCTAACCGAAAAAATATTCCTCGAACGTGGGTACGTCAAGGTTGTTCCACTATCCCTTTGCTTTTTTGTCTGACCGCTGAGTGCCTTGGCAACATTGTTAGACAGCACCCTCGTATCACGGGTCTTCACATTCCCGGTTGCCCTGAACAGTTGAAAATATCACAATATGCTGACGATACAACAATTTTTGTAAGAGACGAATCGTCCGTTGATGAGGTTCTTGACACTATTTCCAAATATGAACGTGGCTCTGGCTCCAAGATCAACTTTTCACCTGGTAAGTCTCAGGGGCGGTGGTTTAATAAACAAGTGAACGCAATCAGGCCTTCTAGACTACTCTGGTCCAACAGCGATCTGAAATACTTGGCATAGAATTTGGTTCCCCACAGGCTTCAAAATGTACATGGGACAAACGTATCGCGAAACTCAACTCGCGCCTCACAGCATGGTCTAGCCGTTATCTATCACTCCGGGGCAAAGTTCTTATTTTAAATTCACTCGCTCTTTCTGGTCTTGTCTTTGTTGGTTCCATACTCGATATTTGTCCTTCTCACAGTAAAGAGATTAACCGTGTGATTTTTACCTTTCTTTGGGGCAACAAAAATGAACTTGTTTGCCGTAAGTCTCTATTTCAGCCTGTCAGCAAAGGTGGCCTTGGTGTGACAGATATTTGCACGAAAGTTCAAGCCCTGCATCTGAAACCTCTTCAACACATTATAAACCCCAACTACAATGCTAAGTGGGTATTTTTCGCTAGATACTATATTGGCCGGTCCCTAACAAAGTACTCAGCAGAAGCCACCTTTCTTCGCTCCAACTTACAGCTTCATTCATTATACCGGCCAACACATTATGATCGTCTTCTGTCCCTTATTGCAAGCCTGCATCCCATCTTTGACAAAATTTCTTCTCAATCATCTTCTGTTAAAGATACCTACAGTTTCCTGCTCGAGGGTCAATATATTCGTCCTTCATCCGAGCTTGTTTGGGAAGTGTGTTTGCAAACAAATATTTGCTGGCACATTTCTTGGTTGTCTTCCATGAGTGGCATCTCCACAGGCACTGAAAATGATGTCTCATGGAAAATCCTCCACCGCGTTCTTAAGACGTCATCTTACCTTAAGAGTTGGGGCCTTAGGATATCAGATCAATGCGACGTCTGTCAGATGATCGAAGATATCAATCATGTATTCCTACATTGTCGAATTGCGAAAACTGTATGGAAAGTGTTCTCTCCCATTTTCATCTCCATCGTTGGCTGCTTTCTATTGGAGCCTTGCTATATATTTTTTCATATCCTTCCGCAGAGCGTGTCAAGCAGATCTAAGTCTCTTGTAAATTACCTTCTTAAGTTGATCAAGTATTTTATTTGGTCTTTCCGTTGTAAGCGTAAGTTTGAAAATTTGTCAAGCAGCCCTGATAACATCGTTTGTGCTGTCAAGGCAGAAATTCGTGATAGGATAAATTTGTCTTTCACGTCGGAAAAATTTTCTTGTCATTTTGATATTTTAGCTCATAAAAATATACTTTGCAAAGTAGTGGCAAAAGAACTAATTCTTTGTATTTAGGAAATAAATTGTCTTAAATACTTATAATGTAAGCAACTTGAATTGAATAGAAAATGTATGGAAAATATAATAATAACAGTAAGTTCCTAAATACATGTATCATTGTTGATCTTGTTCGTATAATTGTCCTTGTAACCATTTTCTTTTTACTTTGTAAGTAAGTTGAGTTGCATAGAAAATGAAGTGGTGGTGACTTTGCTGTTTATCAGGAGGCACACACAAAAAAAAAGAAGTATCTGTTCTTATCAGCTTAATATCTGATATGCACCTAAGGGTGCTCAAATATTAAACTGATTTTTGGAATTGGTCTGTGGGCCTGAAGCTTGCTTCACCCAAGACACTGGTTGTCCTGGTATTGCAGTATCGCTATGGATGGCCTCATTTTCAGTTGTAAGTTAAGTTTTTCGTCTGCTTTGTGGGACTTGTACGTGTTATGCTTCCATTTAAAGGTTCGATATAATTTAAAACGGATCGCTCTATCTGGCTTGGGATAGCATTTTCGATTAACTGGGGTCGTTTGATATGTTGTTTAAATCATGTTAGTTAGTTCCGACCAGAGATTGATGTCACGGCAACGCTTCCGTGGATTCACGTTTTTACGTGCGAAATTCCATTCTACTCATGCAATCAAAATCATTCCCACAGACTCACCAGCTTCAATGCCAGTTTCTTCTTTAATTTCTCTCATCACAGTAGCACCTAAAGCAAAGATAACTTCACGACTACAATCATACCAAAAAAGCTCTTTTCAGCCCTAGGAGGGAGGCTCAATAGAGAGGGCGGGCTTAATTAACAATCTCAACTCAAAAAGAAGGTTATTAGAGCAGAGAACCTAATAGAAAGGGGGGTTTTTATGCCAAGATATATACATGTATTAGAAATAAATAAGTGACATGCAAAGTCTTGCAAGAAATTTTTATCAGATATTTATGTTTCACATGATATAAGTGAGAGGTTTTGCATGCAATCCAGGAAACAAGAGTAAAGAAAGATTCATGCTTACCCGATATCTTCATTTGGTTCAGCAAAGCCACAAGGAAACTTCCATTTCCTTATCTGACATGACATATTTTCAATTAAATTTGTCTGCAATATACAGGGTGACCCAGAAAAAAGTAACCCCCCCCTAACAAAATATTTCGTAAAAAATATTTCTGAAGTAGCAATTTCATGAAATTCATACTTCAAGTTATTCCACTTACGTGCGATATTTTGTGCAAGTATTGTGCTGGTAGAGTTTATTATCTCTGAGTAAATGTGCTCTCAAACTTAAGCATCCAAAAACACACTCTTTGGAAACATGTAACTTCATATTGACGCAACAAAACACGAAAAACTTCAACAACTCATTCTATCAGTCACATAAGATGTTCAAAATGTCAGTCTGATAAGATTCTTTTTCTTCCCCATCCTTTTTCTATTCTTAAATTCTTTATAAAATGCTTATCTCTGATATTGCAGGAATTTTCCTCTACGTTAAATTTTGTTTTGTTTGCTCGCTTGACATGATGAAATTTCAATTTCCAGCCAAAACAGCGAGTTTTTGAATGTCACGAATTTAATGCCTCATGGAAGATGTGCCTAGATGGAAGCTCTAAACGTGAAGATGTTTCTACACGTTAATAAACTTGAATTGAATATCATCTGGTATAAATTTGATTGAATTCATTTTTGAGAAAAAATGTCTATAAATTATTTTGTTTGGGGGTTACTTTTTTCTGGGCCACCCTGTATGTATGCTAAAGCCGTAGCAGTTAAATAAATGAAATGTCATTACAGATATAAAACCAAATTATGTGAATGAAAATTAGGCGATGCTTAATAATATTAAGTTAAAATACCTACTTTTCCTTTGTCAACAACGAGTGCTTCCTGTGTTTCTTCATTAGGTACCATGCCTTGAGCAAAAATGATTCAAAATTAAACCATTAGTTCAAAATAATTCATATACCTGAACGCTTCATTGAAAAACTTTGTCTAGAAGTATACTACCTTGCAAAAAGCAAAGCTAATAGAGATACAATTGCAACATTGATATAAGATTACGCTAACAAACATATTTCAAATACCTACTTGGTACACCAACAGTGTGAAAAGCTTATTGGGGAATTTTATGTTCTTTATCTTCTGGTTGCCATTTGTCATCATTATGTAATCGATTATTGCGTGATGGCAGCTGAAGCCTGAAGAACTCAGGTATGGTATCGCCCAATGGTATTTTAATGGTATTGTCACAAATATTCCTCTCATCCCATCTGCCTTCCAGATATTGAGGTATTCTAGGAAGATGAAAGAAAGATAATATGATAAAACAGTTGATAAGTAAATGTTGTTGATTACAGATTGATGAATGGATGAGCAAATGAATGGATGACTTAACAAATAAAAAAATCAATGCTGAAATGAATAAATAATGTATGAATAGAATTATAAAGACAAATTATTTCACCTGATAAACTTCCAGCAAATTCGTCTTTATCTTCATTCTCTGCAACAACTCCAAGATCTAATATAAAACCACAAACACGTGTTTCTTTCCAGACCTAGCCATGTTCTTAAAACTTACTTCCACTACATTGGTCTCTAGAAGGCAAAGAAATGTTCCGTTTGTAGGTGTGAAGGTCCTTCTTCTTCTTACACGTGCAATGACATTTTTCATGGTAGAGGATAGAGACCTGTGACTTTCTAAATTGTAGCCATTCAAGGACGAAATATGGCTAGAATATCGCTGCAGCGGCCGTCTTGTTGCCATATCAATTTATTATATATGATTTCTAAAAAGGATATGACTTCGTTCGGTGGCGAACTTGTTGCGTGACTCCTCTCTTCTCTTGGTTCCCGGTTCCCGCCCACTCTTCAAGGCCAATTGGGCCTAAGGGCCAAATCGTTGATTGATATAGCTAACTATAAGCGAATGTTCAAGCTACAGCTAGAACATTTTTCAAAATAAAAGTCTTGGGTATGTAATACCTAAAACATTCAGGCAGGTCTCCAGGTAGAATACTGAGGGTCGTTTAGGGGGGGTACATGTTCCCTTGTTCCTTGTTAAATTTCCGCTTTTTCCCCTGTTCCCTTGAGAAAATGCCCTTGTTCCCCTGAATTTTGTAGGCATATTATTTTCCGATTGATGTCAGCCAATATTCAAACTAGACAAATTTTTGACGTTTCTGCGACTTGCAAAAGAACTTTAAAATAGGAGAAACTAAATAACTGAATATATTACATCTTAAAAACATCATTCTGATTCGTTGTCGTACTGTACAAAATCCTGGAATGTTCTTTTACTTTTCCTAGATGAGCGTCTCGTCTTTTGCATTTGTGCTTCTTCCTCATCCTCTAGTATTTCATCTGTACTTGCTTGATCTCTATATTCTAAGATATGTGCTAGGAGGTTATAATAAGCCTCTTCTTCGATTGTAAATTCTAATTGATCTTTTGAATATGAAATCTCCTCGACACGACATATAATATCCTCAGTAGAAACAACTAACTCGTCTCCTTTATAAAATGTGTTTGAAGTAAATGGATCTCTCTTAAAATGAATCCCTTTTGCTTTCTTGGGTGATCGTATGTCACCGTTGCTAAGCGTTACGCTGTCCAATAGTTTACAAAGCTTCAATCTCTTAGCTTTCATGCAAACAACATTTTGAGCCTCGTAAAGAGCAGATAATTGAACTGTGGATTGTTTCTCCTTTTGATTTCCGTTGCATGCTTTGTGAAGTTTGTGTAAATCAATTGACTTCAAAATAGTTTTTTTCCCTTGATAAAGATTAACTGGCAGCGTTCCGGGGTTGTCTTTCGTTGAGAGATTTCTAACTGTTTTTTGAGGAACACTTTGTCCATGCTCTGCTCTCCAGTTTCTCATGGCTTCAATTTTCTCCTTCGATAGGTGCACTGTTTTGAATTTAGGAGGCTTTGGCAAACTTTTAAACGGAACAAGCGATGTAATTTTAGGGTAGTATGTGTCCACGTACGTAAAGTAGTTGAAGGAGCATTGACATTGACGCTTCAACCCTTCTCGAACAGCTTTGGGAAATTTCCTATCAAAGTCTAGCTGAAGTGGCATATCTAGTCCTCCCGATCGAATTTCAGAAAAAACATATTCCACACAAAGCGTCAAAATAGCTCTCGCATCAAATTTTTCAATGAGACTTGGACAGATATCTGCAAATGCTAGGTGAAGATTTTTCAATCCCATTGTCATTCTTTCTTCGTCTTTGATTACTACTGTCGAGACAGTATCTTGAGGGCCTTGTGTAAGTTCTTCGTCCTTCATGTTATAAATTTTTTCACATCGTTGACACATGTTTTATCAAAATCGTAGACTTCTTCCAGTCCTTTGATAACTTCATTAATCCTTAGGATTACCGGCTTTGTATTCTTTCTGTGTATTCCAAACAACATACAAAATTTGTCTAGATAGGTTAGATAATTAATCAATCCCTTTGGAGAGACAACGATTTTTAGTTTCCTTGCTGCTGAGTCTATAACATACAAAGTGCTATGCTCTACTGAGATCCCAGTTGGCTGGGCAAATAAACTTCTGCACCCATCACGCTCATTTAACACATCGGTTTCATGGGTTTCACCGACAAAGTTTTCTTCTTGACCAGAAGCAAGACTAAGTCTTTTTATGCTTCCGTGCTTTGAGTCACTGAACAAAATTTCACCATCAGCTTCATTCCAAACAGCCATTCCTTGCACAAATGCAACATTATCTGTCCCATTCTTGACAATTATCGATTTTTCTTCAGTTAAAATACCGTCCGCAGTCAAACCAATTTTCCAAATTCCACCATAAGCTGCATTACTTGAAACAAGAAAAAATTTACCGAGGCAAATAGAGCCTTGCAAAGACTTCCATGGAAGGACTGTTTTCTGAATGATATTTCCAGTAATTTTTGCAACCGTTTTCTGCAATTTCACTATGTATATTTGCCCACCACCAAGCGTTGCAACTGCGATCGTATCATTGCATGTAAAGGTTAAGCTACTTGGGTTGATAATTTCCTGTGAGAGTTGAAGGTGATCATTTCCTTTCGCACTTCCTTCCATTTGTTGATTTTCATCGAGCTTCGACGATAATAAGGTCTGTAGTTCAGCTTTCTTCTTTTTTGCAATTTCTGCATCTAGAACACCTATATCTTTTAATGATGCCTTTAATTGTGCGACTGACATCGAATTAGGTCCTACGCTTCATGCTGCGGGAGCAACAATAAGCCTCGATTTCATTTTAGCTCAGTTTTCTACTTACTCACAAACATAATTCTTGAGAAACTTTCTGTGGAAAAAATTTCCCTGATCCCTGGACAAGACTCGAAGTTCCCTTGCTCCTTTTCAATTTTCGTCCTGTTCCTCTGTTCCCTTGATACATTTTGCATGTTCCCCGGTTCCCCCGAACCCCTAAACCACCCTCAATACTCCAGAATAGCAGGCGGAACAATTTTAACAGCCAAAGGCTACAGCAATTTTCGTGTCTCTTTTTCGATTCGAGTAGTTACAGAGCAGGGCAACCTCGCTTTGAAATTTTAATACATTTGTTGCATGAATTTTTATGCCCATCATTTCATCCTCTCATCATGCTTATTTTCTGTATTAACTTTCGATTTATCAGCTTTCAGTTAGTAGTTGAACCCTTACAGGTTTGTGGTTAGCCCCTGCCACGCAAAGACATCAAAGGAAGAGACATCAACGCAAGGTATATAAGAAAGCAGGGTCCCAAAACATACGTGCTCGGTACGAAAGCAGCCATGGTAGCGGCAACAGTGGCAAACCAGTGGGGAACAACACGTAACAACAGAGAGAGTAGCAAGAAGATTGCCATATAGAACTGATTTCACGGTGCACCCGGAACTGGTACCTTGATTTAATAATGACTGGCATATGTTTGTATGTTGTGTGGCTTTGATATTTGGTTATGTAGCTATAAATGAAAATTGTTCAACCAATTCTCCTTTCCATTAAGCTCTTTCCACCTGGGATACAAAGCTTCTTTTAAAATCTGAAGCACCCAACCGGATTTTCTCCCATCAGATCAAAAACATTTTTCAGTCCTTTTATAATTGGAATATTTTTCTCGAAATTTCAAATAACCCGTGTCTCTCTAACAAAATTCGATTTCGTCGCAGAAACAATTGGTTGTGGTTGAACTCGAGCAAGTCTTCATACGACTCCCGACAAATGAGTGTTCAAAGTATGTTCAGCTTCCTTTCTAATTTTTCTTGCTTTCAAAGTTTGATGTCAGAAGGGCCGTTGGCCGATTGTGAATCCCACAAACCATTACCAGATCCGCCAAGACCATTATATTTGCTCGTCGATATTCTCATGTTGACTGGCTCTTTCCGATCCAGCACAAGTAGCAAAAGAAAAATCCTTTAAATTTTTAAAACCCTTGTTCTTCAGCCACAACTCGCACAATGCATAAAAAGACATCATTGCATAGCACGAGTAATAGAATCGGTTTCATTTCTGGGGTAACCATTTCATATACATGGGTCAGTGAACACGCTAACACATACGCAAGATCCATATGTGATGAATAAGAGAAGATTAAGGTTTTAAAGGTCTATGAAAAACACTGAATGTTTTATCATAAGGTGGAATCCAACTAGTCATTCGCTCTGGTACAATATCAACATCTTCAAAGCCATTTTTCAAACCTGATAAAGCCAGCGCAACGACACTTCTTGTCAACGGTGTTGAGTCTTCGCAATGAAGCAGATAATCAAGTGGTAAACATGCGAATTTGGCAATCTCAGTTTCGCATATCTTGATGTCAAATGTCAAAGGTTGAAGGCAACATATGAAGTAAAGATCGGACATGTTAAAAGCCACACCATGTTGCTGTCGAAATGTCAGCAATGCTTTGAATTCTACGAATATGAAAGCAAACAATTATTCTAGAGTGCTCATCGACTATAATGCTTGATGATAAAGAATATAAGAAAAGTAAACTTTAGCTCTTAAGCTTGTCTCCCCAAAATAACGAAAACAAAATTATATATATCTAAAAAAATCGAGTAACCAATCTCGCAAGGCATGATTGGTGGGGTGAAATTAAGCAGCGGTTGTCGCAGTGTGTCCATAAGCCATACCAGCATTGTATTGTTTATGACGTCAAATGAATAGTAATGTTGCTATAGATATATAAGATAAACAACCATCACAAACTCAGTTGCAATTTCGCAATTTCCAAAGTGCACACAAGAAAGACACTATTCAATTTCAATCGCTAAACAATAAATTTTTCCATTTATTTGGGATAAATTGAACATCAAAAGTCGAAATTTGAAGATGGAATACAGCATTCGAAAATCGATCGCTAAATTCAAAGCTTCGCTTAAAAAACCATCACAATATTATGCCGAGGAGAAGGTAGGACTAATCAATTGATTAACAAACATTGTTACAGCTTTTAAAGAACATTTCTCTGCACGTGAACATTTGTACGAAATAAAGGACACAGAACTCGAGTATATTGTTCTCCGAACTTGTTGGAAAATATCGGCCCACTTTCAACCTTTGCTACGAAGAACTTCACGCATTTCGGTAACTTTAAAGTCTGATCAGAAAAAGAGAGATTGCTCTTTGCTAAAACATGGAAAAGTTTCTTAAAACTTGCTCAGAAATAACGAAATAATTTGTATTTTTATGGTTAAACAATCTACTAACAAGTCACAAAGCAGAACTTTAATATGTAGGAGTATTTATTGGTAGAAAATAATTCCAAGTCATTAAGCCTAAATTATAGTACTTTTTATTTAACTTAACGAATTGATCATTATTGTGTTATTATGAGTCATTATTATCACTAATATTCATTTTAACTTTTAATTATTAGCTTTACTATCTGGAACGAACTAATGGCAATAAGATTTGGAGAATGTTTAACAGCTTATTGCTTAATATAGGTAACATATAACTTTATATAACACGTCACTTAGCTTAACAAGTAAACGTGCTTATTGCAGAAGCTAGTTCTACACTTGCATCAGTTGAACAGAAATAAATATATACATAAACATTGTTTCTCTAGATTGCCTCTATAGTAGGTTGGCTGATCTGACAGAAGTCAGAGATGATCAGCAGGGCAACATGAAGAAAATGCAAATGCCTACTTATCGAAAGTTTGCATTCAATAAGGTACATTATATTTCATATTTTGATGGCTCCAGTTGACTTTTATAGTTCCTCTTAATTCTCTTTGCGTTCAGTTTAAGTGCTTGATATAACTCTTACTCTTAAACAGATCAAAGATCATGTCAATGAGATCTTAGAGCACCATGCAGACCTTTATTCAATGGTAAGATGATGAATTCAAGTTATTTCCAATGCACAATAAAAATAATCTATAATTACAAATCTGTCATCTGGTTTAGACATTTAACAACCTGTAGATCTTATGTACAACTATTTCCCATTTATAGATTGCAAGCTACCATATGAGTGTCCGGAACAAGATTCTGGACCTGGCAGCATATGTCAAAAGGATCATGAAAACTTGGGATAGGTTCTTTTATGGAATAACATTGATGGTAGGCGTTTCTTCATTATTGTTGATGCCTGTTAACAAGAAAGCGAATGATGTGAAAGTGTTCTATTAGTATGTTCAGTATCGAAGCAATACAAATTATCTATTTTAGTCACAAGATGATGTCGAAAAACTGGCAGAAGACATCAAAATATTCCATAGAAACTCGTATTTTAATACGAGAGCATGCTCTAAAAAACTACTGGCGAAAAGAGATGATCTCACCGAGGTAATTGCTTCCTGCAAAGCAAGAACATACAAGGAAGCACAAGCATGCTACGACAGAACATCTCACCTATTCAGAATGGAAAGCCTAAAATTTGAGGAAGAATACTTGAACGAATCAGGAGACAACCTTGCATGTCTGCAGAAAAACAACAACAAGCGAAAAGAAAAGAAATCAAAGAAACCAGAAAAGAAGAAGTGTCCGCCAACAAAGCTATCTTCAATGGCAGAAGACAAAGAAGATACATGTTCTTTGTCTGGCAATGCTAATGTGCATTCAGCACAGGTGAGAAAAATAACTCTTGCTGAATACTGGTCGAGAAAAAGAAGTGATTCTCAATGCCAGTCATCAAAACAAATGACAAGTATTGAGAATGCAAAAGTCGAAGAAGCTAAGCAATTAGTTGAACCTGAAACTGAGATGCCGGAAGATTATCAAAGGTTGACAATGAATCACAAGGCACCACAGTCGATGAAAAGATCAATTTCTTTGGTGTACAAAGAATATAGGCAAAGCAGCTTGAAGAAAAGAGTTGCTTATCAACAGCATCGAGCAGAAGCAAAATGAATTAAGTTATCGCCCGATCAAGAAGAAGAAATGCAAAGGAAAAGAGTTGCAGAAGAGTTCAATACCAACACAAAAAAGATCATGGAAATCTATTTGTCAAAAAAGAAAAATGAAGCAAAAAGCAAAATCCCAGTTACAGAATACAGAAGGGATAAGGATCTTGAAATTCAATTTGGAAAACAACGGAAAGCTGAGAATGACAACGCAACATTTACGTTTAGAAAGCCAGCTCCTCCAAAGCCAACTAAATTAGCGAGCCATAAATTGCAAGGAAATGCTGCTGCAAAGACAAAGGAGACTACATCATTAATTCCAATTCCAAAAAGACAGGGCTTGGTGCAGGATAAAGCTAACGATGCAAAAAACGTTGCAGTAGACACAGGATACTTTGGAACAACCAAAAGAATGTCACAAGATGCGACATTTGGCACTGGCTTTATTCGTTGCTATGTCAGTAAATTAAGGATGGCTGATCAAGCAAATAATAAGCGATTTAAAACTGCTGCTACATCGACCAAAAGAACTCTTCCAGCCATTATCTCACATTCAGCCAGGCCAAAATTCAGCAGTAATACTTGTAGAACAGCAAGGCCTGTGGTTACGAAAGAGCACAATGAAAGAGTGTCAAGCATAAACAAGGAAAGAATGCCAAGCAGTGTCATTCAAGCGACCAACCAAGCGATGAAAATCGTATCTAAAGTTTCCCTACAAGACTCTAGAAAAAGAAAAAGAAGTGGAAAGGAGGAACAAGCTCAAATAAATGCCACCACACAACAAATTGCAATTGGCATTCCGCCATTGGCCAAAAGAGTCAAGTTATGCGAAGCTCATCAAAGCAACAGTGACGTGAAGAGATACGACTCCAACTGCAATGAATGCAAATCGATCAGAAAGAAGAAGCTCGAGAACCTGGTCATTCAAAAGAAAGCCAAAGATGAAGCAAACAAAAAGATGCCTTTTTCTAAATTAAATCTATGATGGAACTCAGGAGACAATGAAATGCAGCTCACAAACTGCTTCTTAAATTTAACTTTAAATTTATTTAATTACATATATGGATAATCCGTCGTTACTAAAAAGCGGAACAACCCGGAACAACCCAGAACAAGCCAGAACAACCCAGAACAAGCCAAGAACAAGCCAGAACAACCCAGAACAAGCCAGAACAAGCCAAGAACAAGCGGAACAACCCAAGAACAAGCCAGGAACAAGGCTGAACAACCCGAGAACAAACCAGAACAAGGAGACAGTTTAGATTGGAACTCACGGCTTCCATGGACCATGTGGTCGGGGAATGGAGCATTTAAATTATTTCAAATAAAGTTCCATTGCTTTGCGTGTCCCACGAACAGTGATCTTACTTATCGCAACTTAATCAACTTTAATTAGAACGGATTGCTTAACGTGTCCGCCGCTGCAGGATGGTCCTCTACATATATATAATATGGTGACGGAAACAACGCTCAAAGACCCCCAGCGATGCACGTTTGAGAACACTACTCCTAAAATTTCCCCGATCTGTTCTTTTCGAAAACCACTCGCAATTATTCCCACTCACGTCTATATTACTAATATCTATTTTGTTTTTCGAAATTCCTTTTCGTTTTTCAGATATTTCACTTTTTCTGCCCTGAAAATCTTTCCGCCCTTTGTTTTCGTTTGAAGTTTGCTTTGTGCACTTTGTCAGATGCTGCCGTGCCCAGGCTTTTGTTTTGCGTGCCAGGGGGAGTTGTCTCGAGCTTCGATGCGTACTAAAGCATTGAGTCGAACAAAACGTGTTGTGCTGAGCGACCCCCCTGGCTAAATGCATTCGTAATGACGTCGTGCTTCTGGAAAGGTCCATCGTGCGTTGTTTACCGTTTTCGAAACAATCAATCCCCGTTGCGTTTGACACTAATCCGACAGCATCTTTTCTTACTGTGACGTTTGATTGACGAGGAAGTTACATCCTTCCTTTGGAATGCGCTTTGCTTTGCAATTTTGTTATTGTGTTTTAAAACCAGTAGTGCAATTTCTATTTCTCCTATTCGACACAACATTTATTACTGCAACGAACATTGATTTATTGCCGTTCTTTCACGAGTTTTACTTGGCAGTTCTGTTATTCTGCTTCCGAGAATGTAATTTGTATTACTGCACTTATTCGATTCGACAAGGGAAATTTATTACTCCGAGAATTTATTACTTGCTTTCATTTCTGTCGTTTGAGACTTTTGCTACGAAAATTGTTGTTACTGATTCGTCCAAAGGGCACGGTGAGTACGTTTCAATCAATCTTCTCCCCATCTCTACTATCGCTACTAACCAAATTGTGTTTTTCCCCGTTCTTTTCTCTCATTTACACGTTATTTTCCTTACGTAATTTTCTACCTTTCGCAGATACACTGTCTACCACTGGATTTTGTATATATACACATTTATATCGTTCCTTTTACTTGCTATATTTACCGTATTAAATGTACATAATCATATCCTATTTTTATATATATCCTTTCTGTTTTATCACGCCCAAAAATGCCACGAAAAGCACGAACGAACATCACAGGCCAACGACGAAGGCAAGCCCACAACGCCTATCAAAGGCCTCACCGCCAACAACAGGCTCGAGTCGTTGAAACACCACCTACAGAACAACCACTCGCTGTCCCACTGGACGAGATGCTACAATTGCAGTTACAGCAGCAACAGGCTCAGCAACAAGCAATTCGAACATTGCAAGCGCAACAAGGCGCTCAGTTTTGGCCCGTACCCTACCCAGCAGGGGGCGAAGGATTGCAAATGGCGATGACCCCTCTGCTACAGCAACCAGTACAATACGTGCATCCATTCCAGTTCCCACCTGAATGGCAGCAGCAGCTACAGCAGATTCATCCCTTGCAATTCCAGCCACAACTACAACCGATGCAGCCTGTGCAAATCATCCCACAATTCCAGCATCAACCACCACAGATACAGCCCGTGCAATTGAGGCTACAGTTGCCACAACTGCAACACAGGACAACACAACCAGCAGCAGAGGATCAGCCACCAGCAACGGCCGTTCCACAACTGCCAGCACAACCAGATCAACCTGCAAACCCTCCAGCAGAGAACACTGAACTGCACCACATGGCACCGATGAACAACACCTGTCCACATTGTGGTGCCAAGTATTTCAGAGAAGAGCTGAATACCAGAAACAAGTACACGAAGTGCTGTCGCGAGGGAGCTGTTACACTACCGCAAATACAGCCTCCACGTGCAACAATGATGTCCCTCTTCCTTGGCGATACACAAGAAACACAAAGAGAATCAAAAGATTTTCTTTCCAAATTCCGCCAATACAATGCCACCATGGCAATGGCATCCTGGACAGCAAACATACCGCACTTTTCTTTTTTTTCTTGCTTGCTTGTTCGTTTTGGCATACGCTCGAGAGTCGTTTGATAAATAAATTCGATAAAAAGCTGAATAAAATATGGAAAAGAACATTGAAATTGTAGTACAGGTAACGGAGCAACTAAGGAGCAGCAAACAAGGAAGGTATCTTGAAAACATTGCTGATTTGTGCAAGACAAAACACGGCTGGGATCTTATAACCACGAAGGCCGCCATCGATGAAGCAACTCAACAACAAAGAATCTACACCTCAGTTATGAACGGCAAGATATCATATCGGAAAAGAAAAGAACAGATATCAACTGACGAAGAGGAATTTAGAGATTCCGATATGCAGACAGATCCAATTGCAGAGTTAACATGCAGAAAGGATAATGAGGATATCGAAAGATTAGTTGCTGACTTTCAAGATTTCAAAGAGCACACTTTCAAGGAAATTTCGTACTTGAGGGCTGAATCTGAGAAGGGCCAAACTGATGGGAGTGGCAAAGATAAGATGGATCCGCAAGGAAAAATGGATCAACTTAGCGAAGCTTTGGTCCGAAGCTTACATGAGCGCATTTTCTCCCTTGAACGACAATTGGCTTATCAACGAGATATTATTTCTAAGTTATTAGATAGGCCTAGGCAGGATATGTCAACAAGCCAAGCCAGAATTCCCTCAGAGAAATCAACCCATGCGCCCCTTGTTGCAAAGAACGAGACTACAACAAAGCTTTCAAATAAAATTAATGCGAACAATGAGAATAACACAAAAGAACAAAAATCTCCCATTGTGATTGAAGATATCATGGAAACAAATCAAAAGGACCCACCGAAGAATGGAAAAAAGAAAAACAAGTCAAAAAACAAGGCACAAAAGCAACTTGAGGCAAATAAGAACACAACCAACAACGAACGGGAGGACAAGCCAGTGGAAACGAAGGAAAAAGAAAAGGAAGCGCCAAGTGCTATCACGACCAACCATAATGTAGTCATTCTGGGTGATTCTATGGTCAAGAATCTGCAAGGCTGGAGGATGAAAACATCGATGAAAAGCAACGAAAAGATAATTGTCAGAAGTTTTCCAGGAGCTTCTACGGATGACATGTCATTCCACGCCGTACCATCTGTGAAAAGAAAACCGAGATGCTTTGTGTTGCACACAGGAGCCAACGACTTCCGAGATGAAGAAGATAACAACGAAATTGCGAAAACAATCTTTGGTTTAGCGAAGACGCTCAAAGCAGATGAAAATACAGTCTATGTTTCCGGAATTATCAAGCGAGATGATGACAAAATGAATGCACGAATATCCAATGTCAACAAAGTTTTAAAAGAGCTCTGCGGAGAAGCTGATTTTCCCTTCATCGACAACTCTAACATCGAAGTTGGTCATCATTTGAATCGCAGTGGGCTGCACCTAAATCGTTTTGGGGATGCGAAGTTAGCATTTAACATCATATCTGCATTGCGTAATTGATATTTCAATCGCAGAAGCAAGGAACAAAAACAAACGTGTGTTGATAATGAGGTTGATAATGAGGTAAATATTTCGCATGAATTTTTGCATGATAGTATATGTAGAGATGATCTGAGAGGGGATGTAGATGCCAAATCATTATTAAAAAAAATGAGACTTACTAGCAAAAATAATTTGATAATTGCGCACCTGAATATAAATTCAATAAGAAACAAATTCGATCTATTAAAAGAACTGATTTCAAACAACATCGATATTCTTGTGATATCAGAAACCAAGTTAGATCCAAGCTTTCCTCCTGGCCAGTTTTATATTGATGGCTATATGCCGCCTATCAGGGCTGACAGAAATCGGCATGGGGGAGGATTACTGATTTATATTAAAGAGGGTGTGCCTGCCAAAGAGGTCTCACTAAGTAACTCAACTGCAAAGGATGTTGAGGCAAAAGCTATTGAAATAAATCTGCATAACATCAAATGGCTGCTTATTGGCATCTATCGCCCCCCCTCTCAATCTAAAGAATTTTTTCTGGAAGAAATGCGAAAAAATTTTGAACAATTTTGTACAAAATATGAAAATTTCTTAATGATTGGTGACTTTAATCTTAGTGAAGATGATGATTCATTAGATCAGTTTATGCAGGATTTAAACCTGGAAAATGTCGTCAAGGTGCCAACTTGCTTTAAATCCGACAATCCAACTTGCATTGATTTAATACTTACCAGTGACAAGAGAAAACTAGCTAATATTAGTGCACTTGAAACAGGACTGTCGGATTTTCATGCAATGGTGTTGGCTGAGTTGAAAGGCAGTTTCCATAAAAAAGGCCCTAGGATTATCACTTACCGAGATTACAGTAAATTCAACAACCATACTTTCAGAGAGAAGGTAGGAGAAGAGTTAAACTCAAAGCCTTTAATGACGGAAGATTTCAGCACTTTCGATTCAACTGTTAAGAGCATACTAGATAAGCAAGCACCTCTAAAGAAAAAATACCTTAGGGCTAACGATGGACCCTTTATGACCAAAGAACTTAGAAAGGCAAATATGAAGCGCACACGGTTAAAGAACAGTTTCAATAAAACTCGAACAAATGAAAATTGGGCTGCTTATAAGAGGCAAAGAAACCTGTGTGTTAACATTCTTCGCCAGAATAAGAGGTCTTACTATGCTCAACTTGATCCAAAAATTGTTAGTGACAATAAGAGGTTCTGGAAAACTGTAAAACCCTTGTTTTCAAATAAGATTCAAAGTAGCTCTTGTATCACCCTTTTAGAAAATGGTGTGGTTGAATCAGATGAGGGCAAAGTTGCTGAAATTCTAAATAACTATTTTGTAAATATAACGGAAACTTTGGGTATCGCCAGTGAGCATGAGCATGAGCAAAAGCCTTTGAATGATCACGAAGATGATCCCTGCTTAACGATTGTAAAACGTTTTCAGTCACACCCCAGTGTCCTTAGGATAAAGTCGTCCGTCAATAGCACCATAAACTTCTCATTCAGGAAAATCACAGTCGAAGAAATGCTAGAACAGCTGCAAAATTTAGATCCTAAGAAGGGTTCACCACAGAATGCAATCCCTGCAAAAATATTAAAGTACAACGCAGATTTGTTTTGTTTTCCTCTCACAGAGCTTTTTAATAAACTTGTTGAGGAAAGCAGCTTCCCAGATAATATGAAAAATGCTGACGTTTCTTCACTCTTCAAGAAGGATGATAACATGAGCAAAAAGAATTATAGACCAATAAGTCTCCTTCCTACAATCGGTAAAATATTCGAGCGACTAATGCACAGGCAATTATCTGAATTTACTGCACGCTTTTTTTCACCGCTATTAGGAGGATTTAGACAAGGGTATAACACGCAGCATGTCTTGTTAAACTTTTTGCAATACTGTAAGAACATCATTGATAATAAGGGACTTGCAGGAGCAGTGTTCATGGATCTTTCAAAGGCTTTTGATTGTGTAAACCATGGTCTTTTGATAGCAAAACTGAGTGCCTATGGACTTAACACGGATGCCCTTCAGCTCATAAGAAGCTATCTATCCAATAGACAACAGAGAGTAAAGATCAACAACTCTTTTAGTGATTGGAAAGAAATCAAGATTGGAGTACCCCAAGGGTCGGTCCTAGGGCCTTTATTATTTAATGTCTTTATAAATGACATATTCTGGTCTACACATCGCACAAAGATCTGTAACTATGCTGATGATACCACAATCTTTGCATGCCAACCGGATCTTGATACTATTATCAAACAATTAGAAGAAGACAGCTCTGTGATAGTAAAATGGTTTTCCGACAACTTTTTAAAATTAAATGATGACAAATGCCACCTGATGATATTTGGCGATAAAAGTACGGAAGCAAAAGTTTCAATTGGAAATTCAAGGATTAATGAAAGTGAATACGAAAAACTGTTAGGTGTGACCTTTGATAAGAAACTAAGCTTTAAAAAACATGTTGATGATTTGTCAAAAAAGGCCAACCAAAAGCTTCACGCGCTTGCTCGTTTGTCGAATTACATTGATCCTATCAAATTAGAAATTTTAATGAATTCTTTCATCCGGTCGCAGTTTAATTATTGTCCACTTGTATGGATGTTTCATGACAGGGCAACTAATTCGAAGTTAAATCGCATTCAAGAGAGAGCATTACGGTTGGTATGCAAAGATAGTGAATCAGAGCTAGAAAAACTAAAGAAAAAATATGGCACTGTTCATCAGCACAATCTGCAACTGCTAATGATTGAAATATTCAAAACAAAAAACAATCTAAATCCAACATTTATGAAAAAAATATTTACAGAGAGAAATATTAAATACAGTTTGCGAAGTGAAAATCATTTACGGTTGCCCGAAGTAAGGACAAACACATACGGAATAGAGAATATTCAGTACAGAGGCTGTCATTTATGGTCCTCATTACCAACCGAAATTAAAGACTCCAGCACACTCGCTGAATTCAAACGAAAAATAAAATCATGGAAAGGAAATACTTGCATCTGCAGATTGTGCAAAGTCTTTATTAAAGATTTAGGGTTTTTGTAAATTTAATTAATTAATTTATTTATTTATTTATTTATTTGGGAAATTGTAAAATAGGTTTTAAACTTTATCTTGTTGGCGTTAATTAGCTTATTAGCTATGTATATATATTTTTTTTTCTTGCCAACGTAAAATAAATTGTTAATAATAATAATAATTTCCGGGCAGGGGGCCACCCGTGATAACAATACACGGCAGTGCATATCACAGAACAGGTACTTTCACATTCTGTTCCTACTCTATTCACTAAAACTTACACAACCGGATATTTCTTTTTCAATTTTCATTACTGCCTCAAGACTTTTTATTAACCACCTGGCTTTTCTCTTTAGCCCACCTTCGCCCCTTACAAGGACAGCAACCCAAATATGCTGAGCTGTACATCATGGACACGGCTCAAGCACTTGAGCACAGAACGAACAATCCCACTAACAAGGATCTGAACAAAGACACAATCAAGAAGCTCTAAGACGAACTTCTTGCAGTCAACCCGTATGCTCAAGAATACAAGAACATCGGTGACATACTGCAACAACAACAGCAACAGGCAACCGCAGCAAACGAGCCTGTTCCCACATTCGACATGGTCATCACATCCAGAGCTGACCAGGATCACAGGTACCACAGTCCAGCAGCCGCAGAAATAGCAGCAATCTACAGCACAAAGGACGGTGCCGCACCAGATCCAAACGACAGAATCGTGCACATTCAGAGACATGACGGCTACTTGATTGACATCAAAGCAACCAATCCAGCAGCCCACCCGCTCACCTATCCACTGCTGTTTCCCTTCGGTGAACACGGTTGGGGCACAGCAATCTCAAGATTACCGTCAGCACGTACACAAATCCCCGCTGACCAAGCCGAACGGTGCCACACCAGAGTCACGGCCAGCCAATTCTACACGTACAGAATCCAAGTAAGAGAACATTTCTCAGCCCTTCACCTTTCAAGACTACTGTTTCAACAGTACTTGGTTGATGCATTCACCAAGGTAGAAGGCAGCGATCTCACTTACATCAGATCCCATCAGAAAGATCTCAGAACCGAGTCATACAAAGGACTGATGGATCACCTGTACAGACGAGCGGAACACCAAAATCTCCTCGCTCAAGCCCACAATCCGGGCACTGCACAGCACATCGATGTTGGACGAGTCGTCATCTTACCGTCCTCATTTACCGGCAGTCAACGAAGCATACAACAAAACTACCAAGATGCCATGACCATTGTCAGAAAACACGGCAAGCCAGACATATTCCTGACATTCACAGCGAATCCCAACTGGCAAGACATCTTGGACAACTTGCTACCAAACCAGAAGCCATGTCGGGAATCTTCAGGGCAAAAACCACTTTGTCCGATAGTTTCTAGGAGACTGTATACACGCACGTTGACTAAACTAACGTAGGCGAAATTCCCTAATTACCTTCACCTACTTATGAGAAAGGACGTGGCACTAAATCTAATACAATAACGGTAAACTTAAGGCTTACAGACTCTGTCTCAACAATGTGAATTAATAACTACGCAATAAACTTATAAACGATTAAATACTCTAAAATACGTAAACCGAACAGTTAGACCCCCAGTGGTCTCTTATTTCAACACAACTCCACGCCTTACGCATGCACAAACATAAATATCACGATACCTCGGATCTATCCGTGACTTTAGCCTTTTCTTCCTCTTGCAGCGTCAGTTTCTGTTGACCGTAATCTGCCAGTCTGCACACAAACAACTCTCGTCTATTTCTTGATTAATTCCATTGATCAATCAATCAGCTTCTTAACAATATTCGAGTTGCAACAATTGAACTAACCGGGTTCCCTAGACGATATCTGATGACTAAATACCAGTCCGTGATACCTCTCCAATTGGAACCTTGCTATAGGGGAGCAAGCACCCCTATATATACCTTACCTTGGGAATTACCCCACTACGTAATCGGAATTATTTACATAAACAATTAAAGATACAATACAACGGCATGATTTCGTTCCATCTAGAAACAGTTTCTCGTACGAATTCGTTTGGACGTGCTTACTTCTACAACATCGTAACACCTAAACGAGGCCCTTACGTAATTGTTCTCGCACTCCCCCTTTACAGTAATGTCACTTCGCATCCGTCACTGTTCTAGATCTTCGATCAGCTCGTTATACTTGCTAATCAGCACACACTCCCCTCGTTAATCTGACCAGTCACGATTAACCCACTCTGAAATTGTGCTGATTTGCTTTGTTGAGTTCCCGGCTGCTTCTGGTTGTCTCTCAACAGCTCGTTGCTTCTCTTTTTCAGCTTCTATCGCTGGCTCATTCGCTTCATGCGCCTTCGTTGCGCCATTCTCCGTTGATACCTTCAGCATCACCGCTGCCGTTGGACTCGATTCCTTCCATAGGCCAGTCGGTTCTGTTATGTTCATCGCTTCTGCTTGCTCTTCGCACAATGCCTCGTGGTGGTGACCTTGTTTACACTTCTTGCAGTTCTCCCTAACTGCACATGACCTGACCACGTGGCCTTTCTGCAAGCATCTGAAGCATCGTCTGTACCTCTTCAGTACATCCATTCTTTCTTTCGCAGTGACGTACTTCTGACACTCGAAAGATTGATGTGGGCGTAGACAGAAGTCGCATCTTGTATTTCCAACATCTGACGACAGCAATGTTGCAGTGCTGGGTGTACTGTTCTCGTACCATGATGCTTCTTGGCTATCTCGCTCGTCACGTAGCTGCTCGTCTTCTCTCTGCAGACTTTTGTCTCTTGCTCCACATTTCTCTAGAACTTTCACCGCTCTACGAAGACCATTCACTAGTTCTTCCATACGAATGTCTTCGTTCTCCTCCTTTCCTTCAGTCAGCTTAATTCTGACTTGCATCGGATATTTGCTTAATACCTTCGGAACTATGGTTGCTTCATATTCTGAAGGCTTTACACCAATGGCTACGAGAGCTTTGTAGTGACACTCAAGCTCTTCATACAACCTCTTCAACTTAGCCACCTCGTAGGTGCTGTTCACTACAGTCAATGTCTCCAAGCCATCGAGATGCGCCTTTCTCAATACATTCTTGTGGCCATATCTATTTTTAAGAAGGCCCACTGCCACTGGATAGTGCTCAGCCTTCATCTCCAAATCTGAAATGGCCACGAACGCTGCACCCCTCAGGCTACTCTTTAAGTACTGCAGCTTCTGGTGATCAGGCAGGTTCACCTGATTGTGAACCCCATGCTCGAAGCATTCCCAAAACGCATGCCATTCTAGAATGCTTCCATCAAAGGTTTTCAGCTCCATCTTCGGGAGTCTGATAGCTGAGCTTGTTTGCTGGCTCACTTTCTCTGTTTGTTTCTCCCCTCGGTTCAGCAATTTCTTCATTCTTCTCATTGCTGTTGTGGCACTGGAGCTATCTTCTTCAAACTCTACGAGCCTTTGCAACCGTTCAGCGACACTGAGACCAGCACGTTTCTGCTGTCTCTCTAGTTCGGTTGTCGCCTCTTCTAAACGTGCATTAGCTCGTCTCAATGCCTCTTGCTTCTGTTGAAGACGCTCAGTGTCTTCCTCTTGCCAGTCAATGCTGGAGAAATCCACCACACTTTTCTTCAAGATCACTGTCCCACTCACATCGATGGCCAAAACAATAGAAATCCACCACACTTTTTTTCAAGATCACTGTCCCACTCACATCGAAGGCCAAAACAATAGAAACCCACCCCATTTTTGTTGAAGATCACTGTCCCACTCACATCGAAGGCCAAAGCAATAGAATTCCACCCCACTTTTCTTCAAGATCACTCTCCCACTCACATCGAAGGCCAAAACAATAGAAATCCACCCCATTTTTGTTGAAGATCACTGTCCCACTCACATCGAAGGCCAAAACAATAGAATTCCACCCCACTTTTCTTCAAGATCACTGTCTCACTCACATCGAAGGCCAAAACAATAGAAATCCACCCCATTTTTGTTGAAGATCACTGTCCCACTCACATCGAAGGCCAAAACAATAGAATTCCAGCCCACTTTTCTTCAAGATCACTGTCCCACTCACATCGAATGCCAAAACAATAGAAATCCACCCCACCTTTCTTCATGATCACTGTCCCACTCACATCGAAGGCCAAAACAATAGAATTCCACCCCACTTTTCTTCAAGATCACTGTCTTACTCACATTGAAGGCCAAAACAATAGAATTCCACCCCACTTTTCTTCAAGATCACTGTCCCACTCACATCGAAGGCCAAAACAATAGAATTCCACCCCACTTTTCTTCAAGATCACTGTCCCACTCACATCGAAGGCCAAAACAATGGAAATCCACCCCACTTTTGTTGAATATCACTCTCCCACTCACACAAAGCCCAAAACAATAGAAACCCACCCCCCTTTTGTTGAAGATCGCTGTTCCACTCACATCGAAGGCCAAAACAACAGAAACCCACCCCACTTTTGTTCAAGACCGCTGTTCCACTCTCATCGAAGGCCAAAACACTAGGGAGGTGGCGCGCGAAGCGCGCCAGCTTTCCTAGTAACTACAATAATACCAAAACAGCTCTTTTTAGCCCTGGGAGGGAGGCTCAATAGAGAGGGGGGCTTGATTCAAAATCTCAACTCAAAAGAGAAGCTCATTAGAGAAGGGAGCATAACAAAAAGAGGGGCTTTTATGGCAACATATATAAAAATATTAGAAATATACAAGTCATATGCAAAATCTTGGAAGAAATTGTTATCAGATATTTACATTTTACATGATATAAGTCTACATCTACATCTACCAATTACTGTCATCCTCCTAAAAGAAGATTCTGACAGGGGCGAAAGCCAGAATGGAGAGTAAGTGCTGGAAAAAATTTGGAGAGTATGATTGCCACTTTGAAAGTGGTGAGAGGTTTTGTGTGCAATCTTACAGAAGACAATTATAAAGAAAGATTCATGCTTACCGATATCTTCATTTGGTTCAGCAAAGCCACCTGGAAACTTCCATTTCTTCATCTGACATAACAAAAGTGTAATTAAATTTGTCTGCAATATATGTAGGGTTAAGCTATGGCAGTTCAACAAATAAATGTCATTACAGATATGAAACCAAATTATGTCAAAGAAAACTGGGCTATGTTTAATAATATTACAGTAGAATACCTACTTTTCCTTTGTCTTGAACAACGAGTGCTTCCTGTGTTTCTTCATTAAGTACCATGCCTTGAGCAAAAATGATTCAAAATTCAACCATTGGTTCAAAATAATTCACATATTTCAAGACTTCATTGACAAACCTTGTCTATAAGTCTACTACCTTGCAAAAAGCAAAGGTAGATACAATTGCAACATTGCTATAAGATGATACTTGTCAGCATACTTCGAATAACTACCTCATACACCAACAGTGTGAAAAGCATGCTTTGGAATTTTATTTTCTTCATCTTCTGGCAGCCATTTCGTCATCATTATGTAATAATTTATTGCATGATGGCAGCTGAAGCCTGACGAACTCAGGTATGGTATCGCCCAAAGGTATTTTAATGGTATTTTCACAAATATTCCTCTCATTCCATCTGCCTTCCAGATAAATTGAGGTATTCTAGGAAGATGAAACAAAAATAAGCTGGAACAAAAATAAGACTTTGAAGCAACAAATAAATACAGGAATGAACGAATAATGTATAAATAGAATAGGAAATGAATCAGAGGAAAGGAAGAAATGTAGAAAGTTGCAAAAAACAAATTATTTCACCTGATAAACTTCCAGCAAATTCGTCTTTATCTTCATTTTCTGCAACAACTCCAAGATCTAATATTAAACTTACTTATGCTACACTGGTCTCGAAAAGGCAACGAAATGTTCCGTTTGTAGGTGTGAAGGTCCTTTTCTTCTCACACCTTCAATTACACTTTTTCATGGTTAAGGTAGATACCTCTGATATTCAAAATTGTAGTTTAGTTTAGTTATTGACCGCAATGGAATGTTGTTGGCTTTTTAACGATTATTTCGACCTGTTCTTGGCGTGTTCTTGGGTTGTTCTTGGAGTGTTCAGCCTGTTCCTGGGTTGTTCTGGCATGTTCCTGTCTGTTCCGTCTTTTAGTATCGTCGTTCTATACACACGCTGACGCTGACGAATGATGAATAAAATAACTGTACTTGCCACTGTTATTGCTGTTATTCACAAACACAATAAAAAGCAGCGCAGCCAATCAAAGTTCCAACTAACCAAAAACATTTCTAGAAGTCTATCTTATGTATATTGAAAATAAATGTATCTCACTTTGTAATGGTTTTTATAGATAGAAATTCTAAAAGTAAACATGAAACCAAAAAAGGCACTGGGCCAAGTAGCTGGTTCGAGTCACATCACTGCTCATTTGATGTATTGTTCAACGCCCGTAGGATCCTTTGCATGTTTAAACTTGTATTTATATATGAGACAAATATGAAATCATGCCACACTACTGGTATAGTACTATTCCACTTCACGAGAGGTGAAACTTCACCTCGGTGAGGCTTAATTGGAAATTTGGCAAGCGGCAGATTGATGATAGATTGAGGATAAAACGTAGCATGTGCGTAATCAACAGGGCGCTAATTGCAAAAGTATGCGCTTCAGTAGAAAAGGAAATAGCAAGTAACGTGAGGAAACGTCACTTAGACGCTAAGATACCAACGTCAATATATTGTATATATTCTTAAAAACTCTGGTCTGGCAACCTATTGGGGAGATGAATCTTGGCCGGTATTGTTCTAAATAATGAAAGATCGGGTAAGTCCTAGCCAATAAAAACTTGCATCATTGGGGCATGCGCAGAATGTAGTACAAATGTGTCCTAGACTTCTTTGCAGAAGCGATGATAAGCATCGGATGTGGGTGGCAATGTAGTATCTAGACCTTGGTGTAATAATGTAGTCAGAATACAAAGTATTGTTATGTAAATGAGCCAGCAAAATAGCCAGTGCCGAATCCTAGGTCCTCTCTCCTGGACCTTCCTCCTGTTCCCCTTTTCCAGTATGGCAATTTTCTCATAGAAAATAACACGGAGGAATATTATAAAAATCGTGATTAAAGAGGTGACAGATTAACAAAAGAGCAACCCACACGTTGACAGTTATAAGTGCAGGTGATGAAAGATGGGGTCAAAGGTCAAACATTTTGCAATATTTGTGTTTCTGCACAGTAGTTTTTGCCGGCGTGTAATGCCGGCAAAAACTAAAACTACACGGCAAGGCAAAAACTCGCCGGCATTACACGACAAACTCTGAGCTAAAGCGGAGACTAGATAGGCAGAAAAGTATGTAGCGGGCAAAGAAGAGGCAATGTTAGTTGACTCGAGCAACATAGATTCGGTGTTGACACGATTTATCCCCAAGACAGCCAAAGAATGTGTGAAAGTGATAAATCATGTGAAGAAGTACATAGGTGAAGAGAATGAAAGGGAGAAACAAATGAAAAGAAAACGAAAAGCAAACGGAAATATTGTCAGCTCGAAGCTTAAAAGAACGAGGCCTAATACACCAACGGAGGAGCGGGAAATCCCGTTGGCAATGAGAGTGTATTTTTCCTTAGGAATATATCCATGGAACGAGAAGAACAAGGCATGCTTACCAACTGATGACAACAACTGTGCAGTAAAGATACCCGATTGCGTGAAGAAGGCAGTTCTTCGATATCGTCAATGGTATCCCACAATGCACGATAAGTTATATTGTTTCGAAGGTCATTCGTATCATCTGTGTGATTTAAAATTATTTGGTTGCTGGGAATGCATTCGTAAGTATTATAGCGAAATTTATAGATGGGCTTTTAAAGTTGGTCTTGTCAGAGAATCAATGTCTAGTTAATATAAATGACCAAACTGTATTTTTCGATAGGCGAAAATGTATTTAGTTTATTATCCAATAAATGCCAATATGCTTAGGTAGAAAATTAATTGCTAGAATATTAAGCATCATCTGATATCACAGGAGGAGGACAGTTGACGGGTATGAGGTAAATGACATTTCACAAGTTGTTTCATATTAACATTTTTGTGCATACACTAACGGCATTCTTGTTCGTTATCCAGGATTCAGGGTAGTCTGTATGGGATGTCGTGCAACTAGACGTGGTCATGCAGTCAGATTGGCATTGCGAGGAAAGGGGAGGAAGAGGACGTCCACGTGATAATAAATCAACCAGAAATAGAATAACTTAATCGTTTTCACCAAATCGCTTGCAGACAAATGGAAATAACTGTAGAACTGTACGTCAGATGCTTCGCATATTTTCATGTATTTTGCCAACCTATACTCTAGATAACTGTTAGTAGCCAATGTAGGCATAGTAGTGAAAAGACAATAAGTACGATAAAAGACTTTGCCAGTTGCAAATCTTGATTTTTTTTCCTTCTCAACTGCTGCCATTCAAAGGAAGAAAGGGAAAATGAAGGAACCTGGAACGAGTTGCCTGGAAGATTTTCGCGGCAAGTACAGTTATTCGTCATTCGTCAGCGTGTGCATAGAATGCAATAATATTTCTCACGTGAAGAGAGTTTTGGCCAACTTGACGACTTAAATCTGCTTTTTAGCTAACCAGAAGCATGCATTTATTGGCATCGAATAACAACAAACGCGCATATCTTGCAAAGTCAGGTAAACCATTGTCTGATCAAGTTGTCGAGCACTTTGCAACTGTTTACTTCGTGTATTTGAGGAGCCTGCATGATCGAAGTTGGGCTTTAGGCCCATGTTTCAAGAAGTTTTCAAAGCATAACAAGTCTTTATTTGGGCCTGGTTGTTTGGAGGAATCAAATGTGTGTCACTCAAGTCGTCGTGAATTTCGAAAGCATTCTTGTGGGCAGCAATGATTGAATGCATACCTACATGTTAACTCTAGATCGCTATTCGCTGATTTCATATTATCTAAAAAAGACATGCATTTGTAGTGATTACCTAATTAGATACTTTTAGACAATCACGTCATTATTTCATCATCATTTTTTAGAACAATTTTATGCTTACTAATCCCAATAATAATTTTCGCTTCGTCATCATGATCACTAGAAACTTATATTAACTTTGTAAATAGAATTTTGATTCAGTTAGTTTTTGATACACGAGATATACACAACACATCAAACGAGGTTATTTGTCTCCGTGCTTTCTACGCTTTCAAGCAAAGTCAAGTCCGCAAGTAAAGTTGGGTGAGATCGTTTTCAATTCCTTTTGTTTATTGTATTTGTTAGTAACACTGGTTTTCTACCCTGTTGCTAAATTGGTGACCACGACGTGACACGAAAGGGAATTTAGTTATATTTTTCTCGTCGTCCAAATTATTGTTTGTATCGGTTTTGTCCAACAAGCATTACTTCGGAACTAGCAAACAGCACGTACATTTTCTCATTGTTCTTTATATTTTCGTCGACGCATTTCCGATTTACAATCGAACTGTTCCGGTTCGGCTCATTTTCTTCAAAATACAAATTATTGTTGTCCAAAGTATAGTTATCGTAGCCATATTGTTAGCAAAATGAGTACTGATTCTACAGTTTCTGTTCCAACCGGTGCCAGTGCTTCATCTTCGCAAGCTAACCAGCCCCAAAACCTGCCATCTCCGCCACAAGCAATCGTTTCGGCTGCCAGTATAAAAATCCCACCTTTCTGGCCTAATGACCCAACCGTCTGGTTCGCCCAAATAGAAGCACAATTTTTTACTAGAAACATCAGTACCCAAGCCACAAAATTTGCTTACGTGGTCGGAGCATTGCAACCTGAAATCGCCCAAGAAATCCGAGATATTTTGATAACTCCTCCCACTCAAAATCCGTACGATCGTTTGAAAGAGGAACTTATCAAACGCACCTCCGTCTCCGAAGAAAAACGTCTCCACCAATTGCTTCAATCGGAAGAACTGGGAGATCGGAAACCTTCTCAACTGCTCCGACATATGCACCAACTCTTGGGTGATAACCGCCTCGACGAGCGCATTTTAAAGCAGCTTTTTCTGCAAAGATTGCCATCCAACGCTCAACTGATCTTGGCATCAACTGCAGATGACGTCACCCTCACACAGTTAGCCTCGCTCGCAGACAAAATTCTTGCTGTTGCTTTGCCCCCACAACCAATCTCCGCTATTCAGCCTCCGGAAACCCTGCAGCAACCATCCAACTCAGTGGACATCAAGAACCTCCAATTGCAAATCAACCAGCTCACAACACAAATGCAAGCCTTGACAGGACATTTTCAACAGCAGTCTCGCTCCCGCAGTCCCTACCGTTCGCGTTCACCGTTCCCAAGACAACAATTCTCGCGCTCGCCAAACCGTCGTCCTGAAGATCCCAGTGGATCCCTCTGTTGGTATCATTACAATTTTGGTGCAAATGCTCAGCGGTGTAATTTACCTTGCACCTTTTCACGTGCCACCAACCAACACCAGCAACAACAGCCACAACAGCAACAACAACAACCACCTCATATAACAGCTCCGCATTCGGAAAACTACAACGCCAGAGACTAATGACGACTAGCTCATCTGGCACATCAACACAAAGTCGTCTCTTCTATCTTTCCGACCGATACTCCGGTACGCGCTTCTTGTGGATACAGGAGCTGACGTCAGTGTCATCCCTCCAACGCCGGCTGAAAAAAATCGCCCGTCTTTGTCTCGTTCTTTGCAAGCCGTCAACAAAACATCCATTACGACGTATGGGGAAAAGTCTCTCACATTAGACATCGGTCTTCGTCGCACGTTCAGATGGATATTCGTTATCGCAGACCTACATCTACCCATTCTCGGAGCTGATTTTCTTGCTCATTTCGGACTGAAAGTAGACATCGCGCACCGTCTACTCATCGATCGAACAACCAACCTACATATCAACGGTATTCAAGCAACCGATTCTTCACCACACCCGATCTATGCTCTACCCGACGCCTCGTCTCCGTACATCACCCTCCTTGAAAATTTCCGGAACTTGCGCGTCAGAATTACCAGGGTACTGCCATCAAGCATGACGTCACACATCATATCGATACCACTGGACCTCCTGCCTTTTGTCGGCCGCGTCGCCTTGCACCAGATCGCTTGAAAATTGCTCGAGATGAATTTGAGCATATGCTCCAACTTGGCATAATTCGCCCTTCCAATAGCAACTGGTCTTCCCCACTTCACATGGTTCCAAAGTCCACACCCGGCGATTGGCGTCCCTGTGGTGATTATCGGGCCTTAAACCGCGCCACGGTACCCGACCGGTATCCAATTCCTCATATACAGGACTTTTCCGCAGCTCTTCACGGCAAAACCATCTTCTCGAAAATCGACTTAGTCCGCGCATACCATCAAATTCCAGTCGACCCAACAGACGTGCACAAGACAGCTATTACGACCCCCTTTGGATTGTTTGAATTCGTCCGGATGCCTTTCGGTTTACGAAATGCTGCTCAAACTTTCCAGCGTTTCATTCACCAAGTTCTTCGCGGTCTGGATTTTGTTTTCGCGTACATCGACGATCTGCTCATCGCGAGTTCATCTGAATCCGAGCATCTCCAGCACCTACAAATTCTTTTCGCGCGGCTCTCCGACTATGGTATTGTCATACATCCCGGCAAATGTATTTTTGGTCAACCTTCGTTGCATTTTCTGGGGCATCACATCTCAGCTGAAGGCATCGCCCCTCTGGCCGAAAAGGTTAAAGCCATACAGGATTTCCCGGTACCTTCTTCGCTCCGCCAACTGCGCGAATTTCTTGGTTTGGTTAATTTCTATCGGCGTTTTATTCCACGTTGCGCTTCCCTTGTTCAGCCACTGACAGATCTACTATCGCCAAAACGCACTAAGGATGCTCTTGAGCTTTCCGATACTGCATTGTCCGCTTTTGACGCCATCAAAACCGCTCTTGCACAAGCTACGCTACTATCACATCCCGATCCTACGGCCCCTTATTGTCTGATGATCGACGCTTCGAATGTGGCAGTAGGCGGAGTTCTTCAACAGCGGCTGGGCGATATTTGGCAACCACTATCCTTCTTTTCAAAAAGGTTACAACCGGCCGAAGTAAAGTATAGCACGTTCGCCCGCGAATTACTCGCAATCTACCTCTCTATTCGGCACTTTCGTCACTTCGTGGAAGGTCGTGCGTTTTACGTTCTGACGGATCACAAACCGCTCACACACGCTCTTGCTGCTTCATCTGACAAGTATTCTCCACGTGAAACCCGCCATCTGGACTATATTTAGCAGTTCACCTCCGACATCCGTCACCTAAATGGAAAAGAAAACGTCGTTGCTGATGCCTTGTCAAGAATGGACATTAATGCTCTTCAAACTTCTTCTGTTGCACCGTTAGATTTTTCTTCGCTGGCTAAAGCCCAAGCAGATGATCCAGAGCTCTCTTCACTCCAATCTACGTCCCTGCAACTTCGAGCTATGCCTTTACCTCACGGGCCCGGTACGATTCTTTGCGATACCTCTACAACAACACCTCGGCCGTATGTTCCAGTCTCCTTCCGCCGACTTATTTTTAGCCAACTGCACAACTTGTCCCATCCCGGAATCAGAGCCACACAACAGTTGATTACTGCCCGCTATGTTTGGCCCTCAATAAACCGCGACATCCGCAACTGGACTCGTTCATGCACCGCTTGCCAAAAAGCCAAAGTTCAACGTCACATTGCTGCTCCACTTGGCACATTTTCGTCGCCAGACGCACGTTTTGATCATGTTCACATTGACATCGTTGGCCCTCTTCCTCCTTCCCGTGGTTTTAAGTATTTATTGACCTGCATCGATCGCTTTACTCGCTGGCCAGAAGCCATTCCAATTGCCGATATTTCTGCTGACACTGTCGCACACGCATTTGTTACACGATGGATTTCCGTTTTTGGTATACCATCTACGATTACTACAGATCGCGGATCGCAGTTTGAATCATCCCTTTTCAATCACCTGACGAATCTCCTCGGCATCAAACGAATCCACACCACCGCCTATCATCCCTGTGCAAACGGTATGATCGAGCGTTTTCATCGTCAACTGAAAGCAGCTATCAAGGCCTATCCGGATTCCACCAATTGGGCTGAGTTATTACCGCTTATTCTGCTCAGTTTACGGTCTACCTACAAACCCGATTTCGCCTGCACGCCCGCACAACTTGTCTACGGTACTACTCTTCGCCTTCCAGGACAATTTTTTCTCCCCGCACCAGACACCTCTCACCGGGATCCCAGCATGTATGTACACCGCCTACAATCAGCTATGGCAACTCTGAAGCCACCCAACCCCCGTCCTCAATCGCCTATTTCCCATGTCCCATCGAGTCTTCACTCCAGTACACATGCGTTTGTACGTCATGACGCTGTCCGTAAGCCTCTTCAGCCACCTTACGACGGTCCATATAAAATCTTGCGCCGAGCCGATAAGCATTTCACACTGGAGATTCACGGCAAACCGAAAACCATCAGTTTGGACAGATTAAAACCTGCACATCTTGATGCAGATCTGCCTTCCCACACAACAAACCTGCCACAAATTTCCTCACCGTCCTCATCTCCAGAGCCTACTCCACAAGACCCCCCAATTCTCCCAGACGCACCAGCTAAATCAACGAGATCCGGACGACGGGTACATTTCCCAGATCGTTATGGCTTTGAACAATGACACGGTTCAAGGATCCGTTCGTCAAAACCTTGTTGGTACAATTTACTGTAATTTATTTTTTTTTTCGTTTTATAAGATCTTCGCTTCGCTTATCGAACGCTTCGCTCCACTCGCATTCTAAGGGGGGAGCTATTGTAGTGATTACCTAATTAGATACTTTTAGACAATCACGTCATTATTTCATCATCATTTTTTAGAACAATTTTATGCTTACTAATCCCAATAATAATTTTCGCTTCGTCATCATGATCACTAGAAACTTATATTAACTTTGTAAATAGAATTTTGATTCAGTTAGTTTTTGATACACGAGATATACACAACATATCAAACGAGGTTATTTGTCTCCGTGCTTTCTACGCTTTCAAGCAAAGTCAAGTCCGCAAGTAAAGTTGGGTGAGATCGTTTTCAATTCCTTTTGTTTATTGTATTTGTTAGTAACACTGGTTTTCTACCCTGTTGCTAAACATTGTAATGTATTTCACAAGAGGCTGAAGTGATCTGCTGCAAATTGAGCATTCCATCAATTACGTGCGTGACTCTGTCGTTTCAAGGTCGTCCATGCCATCGGTTTGGCATGATGATGGGGCATAATTTCTCCCATCTTTGATAAAGGCAAAAACCGCTGTACAGTTTTTCCAATTAAAAATTACGTCACAATCGTAATTAATCGACAGTGCTAGATAAGGAGGGGCCAATCAAAATCCCTTGTAAATTTTTATTCATTGAAAGCAATCACAGAGTGCGGTAGCTTTTTTCTTCGCTTGCGAAACACGCTGAATTTGAGTTGTGCTGTACTAGTTTCATCATGGCTCAAACACATACCGGTTCCACCAATCAAACAACAGTCTGTCTTCAACAGGTGAGTGCATCTATTTCGTCTTTAACTTCGATCAATTCATCTTCACCCATCGAGTTTTTTCATTCGACGCTTAAAAATTGTCAACATATTTCTTTGAATTTGGAGGCAGTAGCATGCAATTTGTTTAGAATTGCCTAAGAAAAACTAGCACGCAAAGCCAGTTCTCTCTGAGAATATACATATGAACGATCGCAAAATAGAAAATTTTCGAATAATCAGTGTTTAAAAGTTTGGGCCTAAATAACTTCTCGGGAAGAGGTTGATTTGTTTACATTTGTTGCCATGGTACTGTTGAAACTGTTTCAATATGTTGCCGTGAAAGGAGGAGCCTCGATATCGAGTTAGTTAATTAGAAAGCATGAAAAGGAGGCTTGTTGCTATCTATATGTTCATCATTGAAAGCAGCTCTATGCTGCGTATCTAGAAACTTTAGTATTTCTTAAAACGTACCCTGTAGCACATGGTGAGTAACAAGTGTAAGATTTTCAATGCTTTTCGTGACAACTAATTCAACGAATTACAATACAGGTCCCGTTCGTCGACTCGAAGGAGACAAGACGTCTTGGGCTTCTCTGCCAATTGAAGACAGGCATTGGTAAGATAACATATTTCCCTTTGTTGGCACGAACCTGGTATGTTACTACTCAATGATATTAATAAAAAAAACGACTTGATTGCAGATCTGATTTTCCACGTCGTGAAGCAATTGTCTGATGAGTATGTCGATGCTGATCCTCAAAATCCTGTCCATGGAACCAAGCAGGCAATTTTCAGGATTCAGGTAATTTCGCATCTAGTATACCTACTGCGATAGTGACCAGAATGCAGGGAAATTGTTCACTTTTCAAACTGTGCCCGTATTCTTAATCCGCCACCTGCCCCCCAACCAACGTTGTCCCTAGAAGAAGGGGCACACGACCGTGAGAAAGCTGTTTTTGCATGGCAATGGCCAGAGGGGCTCCTTGACAAAACAACATGGTCGATGAGGGGGGAGGGAGAGACCTGTAGATTGAGACAAGCATGCGAAAATCTAAATCTTCATTTTGAAAACATGTCAAAAACGACATGCCTTTGATTTTTATCGGTGCAAATAAGAGGAATAAAGATGCCCTCTACCACCCTGTTCTTATTGCCCTTGGGAAATGAACTATGTTGCCCTATATAGGCGTTGTTTTCAATGTTGAATTCCTTGAATGCATTGTCTAATAAATCTGCTGGTTGTGTAATAGCTGTAAACCAGATGCAAATGTCGTTTTGGGGGGCAAGTGGGGTTGGATGAAGCATTCTGCCACTGTTGTAAGCACTCTTATCACGCTTGATCGAGTAGTCAAGTTTGCTCATTTCTTAGATGTACTCATTTAGAAAGCCATCATAACCATTCTTATTCATTCACAAGCTCGGTGACAGAATAAACAGTTGTTTACAAGTAATCAGAGAACTTAAGCAACAAGTAAGTGAATACAATTCATAAGTACTTTTAGCTAATATTTCACAAATACAAGTGAGCATGTCACATTGTAGCGAATTACAGTACGATCAACAAGTAATCAGCGATCGTTATTAATTACAATTGCTGCATGATTACTTTTGCTTTATCTCAACAGTTGAATGAATCAGTTCCTAGCGATACCCAATCATTGGGTTGTTGTTGGGTTGTTCAGCTTGTTCTTGGGTTGTTCTTGGGTTGTTCAGCTTCGTCTTGGGTTGTTCCGCTTCCTAGTTACGACGAAATTTCAGTGTCAGTTACCAGAAAGAACATATAATTAATATGAATATTGAAAAGGAGAGGATCCAAGACTGAGCCTTGAGGAACTCAACTCAAGAACGAGACTTCATTCCAGTCACTAAAAGATCTATTTATTTCAACCCTTTGCTTTCTACCAGTTAAGTAGCTGTAGAGCATATATAAAGCATCTTTTCCCAAGCCACAGGCATAGAGTTTTGCTATGAGTAGATCGTGGTTTATACAATCAAAGGCCTTGGCAATATCCATGAGTATAGCACAGGCAATTCCCTTATTATCCAAGATGGTTTGCATTTTTCAAGCAACTTTACGAGGGCTTGCTGGGTGCAATAGCCTTTCCGAAATCCACAAAATTCTGGGAAGAGTATCGTGTTTGTTTGCGGCTCCATTTGATTGTATATAAGTCTTTCATAGGGCCTGTTCATGTGAGCCCGCTAACCGGGCCAGCTCACTAAGCGAGATCTCACCTACTCCCCAAATCTCATACAAAGTTTGTGTTCTGTTCATATGAGAAAGCGGGCTGGCCCGCCAGGCGAGATCTCACTGCAGCACTACCGAGATCTCGGCGAGCGGGATGGAAATTTTCCCATATGAACACTCCATGCCGCTTACCGGGCCAGAAACGTGCCAACTGCTCATGCACAACAATTGTTTTCATTGTCAACTTCTCAAGTGACAAATATCATGTTACAGTTTCTATCCCGGCAGGCCGGACGGAATTTTCTCATATGAACAGAATTTACATTTGTTTTTGGAAACCGGAGGCCAAATTGTTATAGGCCTATAGTTATAGTTTGGCTTTCTTTAATTTACCGTGGCTTTCTTTAATTTGCCGTGACTTTCTTTAATTGTGGATTTCGTTTTTTAAATTTTTATTTCTTTTTATTTGCGTACGTTTTTTTTAATTGCGCGTGACAGATGTGGGCCACCGTAGATGTGAACTAAATTTTATAGCGATTTCAACGGGGTCTTCGAGGTCACCTACTTCAGTTAGATTTTCAAATTTTTCATTAATTTCTAGTAAGTCAGTAATGTTGGCAAAATAGGTGTTCAAAATATTTGCTACATCTTGTTCTTTTGAAATAATTGCTCCATTTTCAACTAAAGTAATTGCCGAGTTAGCTTCTACTCGGCAATTACTTACCACTCACTAGTAAAATTACAACAATAAACACAGGAATAAAACTCAAAACAATTATTTTAAATTAACACGTGACGAGCACACACGTGACACATGCTCGAGGAAAATGCTCGAGATCAGAGATGATCTCACCAACGTGATAGCCTCTTGCAAGACGAGAGTATACGAGCAAGCACAGATATGCTACAGCAACACATGTCACTTGTTTCGAATGGCCAGTCTCCGATTCGAGACAGAGTGCGTGAATGGAATGCGGAACAATCTCTCTTCTGCCAAGAAGAAGAACGGCGACGAGAAACGAAAGGAGAAGAAGTCGAGAAGACATGGCAAAGAAAAGTGTAGCCAAGTCGAGCTACCTGCAGCGAGAGCAAAGAAAGGTGCAACAAGTTACTCGTCTCACTACGGCAACGTGTCCTTGAAACAGATGGCTAAGAAGATAACCGTCGCTGAATATTGGGCCGGAAAGAGAAGCGATTCTTCATGCCAATTGGCAAAGGATGTGAAGAGCGCTGGCAATTCGCCAAGCATTGTCAAAAATCTAACTGAACAGTTCGACAGAAACACGAAGAAGATCATAGAAATCTACGTGTCGAGAAAGAAAGACAAAGCAAGAAGTGAAATGTCAGATGCTGACTGTGGAGAGAAGAGTGATCGTGTAAAGCAGTTCGGACAGCAAAAGAAAGCTCGGCATGACGACAATGCAGCATTCACATTTCAAAAACCTGCTCCTTCACAACCAACTAAGGTGATGACGAGGGGAATGCAAGAAATTGCGAAGATAAGGAACACTGCTGCCACATCGACTTCAGTGTCAATGAGACAGGCTGTTTCGCACTAACTAGAGCCAATCATGTAAGAAAGGTGGCAGTCGACAAAGGATATTTCGGGACAACTAAAAGAATATCGCAAAGCGTGACCATCGGCAGTTACCATGCCAAGAGAAGGATCCTTACCGATTTTATAAAAGAGCAACTTCACACTGCTGCAAGAATGGGCAAACAACTGTTCCAGCCATGTTTGCATGTCAAGCCGAGCCAATATTCAGTTCCAATGCTTGCAGAATAGCAAGGCCTGCAGCTACAAAAGAGCACAAGCTTGGAAGATTGACAAATGAAGAATGCCAAACAATGCCGTGCCTTGGTCTGGAAAAAGTAAGAGACAATGCCACCACTCGGCAAACTGCACCTATTACTCGTCCATTGGTCAAGAGACTAAAGCCTGATGACTCCTGCCACGGCAAATTCATGACAAAGAGGAAACTCGAAAGTCGCACAGTCACACCTCGGCAATACCGTATTTCCTCGATTTATTAATCTCGGCACTTTTGGGGGGGGCGCCTAATCGAGGGGAGCCATTAATTGAGGGGGCGTTTATTAGAAAGTACAAGATCACAGCCTCTGTCATTGGGTCCAGAAAGAGAGAAAACGCGTTTAATCGAAGACGCGTTTAATCGAAGGGGGGCGTTTATTTCAAAAGTTGGTAACATAAGGGGGCGTTTATTCGAGAGGGCTCTTAATCTAAGGGGGCGTTTAATCGAGGAAATACGGTATGAGAAATTGCATTCCAAATCGCAACAAAAAGAATCCGCTATGCTTGAGTAAGCAAGAACAATAAAGATGAGCACAGGTACTCAATGTAATAAGCTAGGACTCTTCCCGCACATTATCCTCGGGAAAGTTGCGGTTATTCGCAGATTTTTGTGACGTAATTGTTTATTTCCGTTCCGTTAGTAACGAACTGGCTTGTGGAATGACGAAAGTTGGTTTGTTTTGTTGACAATATTGATTCGATGGCTCAAATTTGTTTTTGTGTTTAGGAGTTTACGTTATGATGGAAGTATTATTCACATTTGAAAGATAATTCATAGTGCAGCAGAAATGTCTATTAATGGCGAAATTACCGCTGTGCATTTCTCAAGGAAATCTTCGGCACAAGATCAACCGGGTGGGAATTTATTTGGCGAAACCGTTAACAGAAATGACAAGCAATTGATTTCGAGGCACAAAAGAAGTGATAGGCCTAAGTCTGGAAGGCGTCAAGACCCAGTTCGACGAGAATCATCACCAACCGGAGAGCAGCTGCTCAGAGCTGATTCCGACCAAATCGATTTAGACAGGCTTTTGCATTCTGTCCTAGATATTAATGATTACGAAAGTCGACTTCAGCAAACTAATGCAAAAGGGAAAAGAAGACCCTTTTCAGCTCACCAGCTGACATCATCATCATCAACCAGGGCAAGAGAGGATTTGTTTCATGAGAGAGATGATGAAAGACGAAGTATTATGTCTGAAGGAATATCAGGAAGAGTCATTTCACAGAGACCATTTTCAGCACAAATTCCATCCGTTAGAAATAGGACAAATTACTCTTTCTCTAATCACACTGTTGACAAAATTGATCGCGAAAATCAGAGACTTTTGAAAGAGATAATGAGACATCAAGCAAAAAAGAGCTCTTCGAAGCAGACCACAGTCAAGAAATTTGAACCAGTTCGCGTTAAATCTGTAGCAGCACTAAATAGAAACAAGCTTCAAGCTCAAATCGAGAGGGAGAATTTGGTATGTTTTATTCGTTATTATTGCCGGCCAGATTCCTGTATTTGTCCATCATATTTTTTCCTCTGCTTCATTTATTATTGAAGATAATTTTTAGATAGCTAGATAGATAGATGTTGTTGTTCTATGACAAAGCACCAATAGAATAATAGAAGCCTCTTTTAAGAGCCATTCTTAATTTCCTATTGTATTGCATAGAACTATTAATTATGCATGCCAAAATTTTGTTTTTGAACAATTTATGGCTATTTTTATAAATTATCCATAGCAACCCATTTTGAATTGTTGCAGGTTGTTTTCAGTTCTCATAGATACAGATGCTTATTCATTTGGGTTTAAAATCAGGGTTTTATATCAATATCCTATCCATTTATTAAGTTTTTCTTTTCCCCAGTTATCATTTTGATTTGCAAATAATAAGTATAATGATTGCCAGTAATAATTATTTTACTTGAAGTTCCATTATTGTTTACATTTCCAGGCTATGTTAAGAAGATTAGAAAAAGTAAAGCCAACCAAAGAACTATCACGGCAGCATCTTTTGAAAGAACATTTTAAACAGGAGCAAATTTCATCAAACATATCCAAAGGAAAACGCCCTCCCCCAGGTGGAGGGCTCAGAAGTAGAAGGTCTTCTAGTCTCAGTGATATCAGTCAGAGAGATGGGGACAGTGTTTTAAGTTATCCAGCATTTGTAAGTTCATCTAGAAACCCTGGGTCAACAGGAAGACCTATTAGTGCTAAAACTCAAAAACATGTTAACACAAGACCAGTTTGGGATGCAGGATGGTAATCATGTAAAATAAAGATTATATCGCGCAACATATTCCGATAATCTTTATACTTTATATATTTGAATTGAAGACCTGTATTCAGATTCTATGTATCAGTTTCTGTAGTCCTATTTGATTCACTTTCACTTCAAGAATTTATGGGCTTTTTGTGAATAATTTCTTGTTAACTTAAAGCAACAAGTGCAACTGAAGTGCAAATACTGTTACACGCTTTTTTTTTATAAGGAACCGTTTATAAGGAACCTACAAGTAGAAGGTCAAAAAACTTAAGGAACTTTTACTACTAAAGGCCAAGTCATTAAGGAACTTTTTAAATTTGAATATATTTATATTTCCGCACAATTTATAATTAGGAAGTCAGTTCCATTGATTTTCAGTACTTTTACATTATATGAAGCTTCTTCATGTTTTTACCTGTTATCTTTTCACAAGTTTATATAGCAAAACGTTGGATTTGAATGCTTTTCTTGCGTCTGTACTAATTATTTCCACTAAATGCGAACTTAAAATTAAGGAACTATTAAGGAACTTTTAGAACTACAAAGTGGTCAAACCAGGGGCGTCGTGGGTAGGAACTCATAGGGGGGACACAATTCAATGATTTTCCGACGAGGGTTAAGTAAAATCCAATGACGTCATGATGCGCATGCGCAATATTTTTAAATCTCCCTGAATTAAAGTGGCCATGTGCGCCAGGGGAGCACATTAAAAAAGTTTGGGGGTGTTGACATACTTAACACCGGCTTTTGCATGAAAATTTCTTTGGACCGACTGAAAAGTACCGTGGCTCAAATTGCACCAAACGGATACCACACGCATTGAGAAAGTTCTCAGCGACCAATGAGAAAGGGCATCTTTAGGATTTGCAATTTGAGTTAAAGCAAATGCAAAAAAAAAGTTTGGGGGTGTTGACATACTTAACACCGGCTTTTGCATGAAAATTTCTTTGGACCGACTGAAAAGTACCGTGGCTCAAATTGCACCAAACGGATACCACACGCATTGAGAAAGTTCTCAGCGACCAATGAGAAAGGGCATCTTTAGGATTTGCAATTTGAGTTAAAGCAAATGCAATTTTTGATCAAAAATCCGCAAAACTGACTAACATTTCATCAATTTTACGACTGAGCGACATAGAAATCTGCAAGATTCCATACTTTAACCAAAAAGCCGAACGGATCTCAAATCGAACCGAGAACCGTCGTCACCGTCGTCGAACGTCGAACCGAGTCATCACATACGGCAGCACACATAGTTTTATATAGTAAAATCATTATTTTACAGTAATATTTCGACCCGTATTTGTCGAGGTCGTTATCAAACTAATAAAATATTAAAATACATTCGTTATGTTAAGGTTAATTTGAAGAATCTGACGTTCGCTTGATCTGACGAAAAAGTGGCTTCCAAGTGTTTGTATATACTGAGAGCCCATTGTCTCGATTTAAAACCTTCAATTTATTATTAGATTCTGCCTCAACTCGTAATTTATTTATTTCCAATGATTCTCTAATCTTCCTTTCATAATATTTGTCGGAAACTTTCAGTGTTTTTGGATGCAACCAATCAAATTGGCCATGGCATTCTCGGCAATGCTCAGTCGCTCCTGATGAGCTCCACAATCCTTTCATACTATCTGTTTGGTGTTCAATTGAACGAGTCAGGACCGTTTTCTTTGTTTCACCAATGTAGGATCCACCACATGAACAATTCAGTTTGTATACTCCAGGATAGCTGCTTGGATCAAGATTACTTTTGTTATTGCATAGGATTCTTTTTAGGGACTAGCCAGCTGTAAATGCAAACAGTAGTATATATAACAGTTTATATCATTGGTATTTGCATTTACAGCTGTTGAAGTGATGTGTGCAGGAAGTCATTGTTTACAGGCAAACTAACTTTCATGCACTGACATAGAGACCTACTGGTTCTAGTAAAAACTACTTGGAATATTTGCAAAATTTTTGTTGCACATAGCAGCTTATTGCTATGGCTAACGGGTAATTGTGGTTTGATTTAGAAATGTTTTGTATTTGCGTCTCAAAGAGGTCATTGTTTACGGCATAACCAACTTTCATGCACTGACATAGAGACCTACTGGTTCTAATTTAGTAAAAACTACTTGGAATATTCGCAACATTTTTGTAGCACATAGCAGCTTATTGCTATAGCTAGCGGGTAAATGGTGTTTGATCTAGAATATTTCTGAATTTACATCTGAAATAGTCATTATTTACAGCCTAGCTAACTTTTATCACTGACATCCAGTCCTACTGGTTCTAATTCGCAGCCATTACCTGGAATATTTCATGGTTCCTCTTTCAAATTGTAGCTTATTGAATTTTCTTTGGGTAATTGGGTTTTGATTTAAAATATTTTAAGGAAAATGGTTCACGGGGTCATTTTCCGCGGCCACATGAGGTCTTGGTATACTGACATAATGAAATACGGGTTCTAATTCTGACGCGATTACCTGGAATATTTGAACGGTTTTGGGCTCAAAATTGTAACAAATTTAAATAGTAACATGTATTGCTGTTGGTTTGAAAATATTTTTGATTTTCTTGAACTGGGGGCCATTGTTTAGGGCCTAGTCAAGTTACGTAAACTGACATTTGTGACATACGGGCTCTAATTTCATGAAGATTTACCTGGAAGTTTAATTCGTTTTGGCCTATATTGAAGCTATTGGTATATCTAACGTGTGTAATTGTGCTTTGGTTTCGTTAAGTTTAATATTAAATACCTTAATCATCGTTTGAAATTTAACTTTGGTCGAATCTGAATGTTGTCCTGCGAATCTTGTCCTGGGGGCACTGTCGGGAGCATGTGACAAAATATTTCCCGTTTAATTTCGAAGTACAAGCAAGATAGAGATGCGGTTTTTGTGAAAGCATCCTCATATAGTTGTAGTTTCAGGGCAGAGACTTCGAATTTGTAGAAATCAATGATAATACCGTCTTTTACCGTCTTTTGCAGCGACTTTCCCAATGTGAGTCTGGAATCCCAATGTGAGTCTGGAATCCCAATGTGAGTCTAGATTCCAGACCTATTTTCGTCTGTCTTGAATTTGGTAAAAAATTTCCTTTCGTGCTCGCGTTGGAAAAAGTGGAAGGCAAAAATATTTGTACTCGCCCAAAATGTTTCGTGTGCCAAGCCAGGATGGAAAACCCCCAAATAAAGATGCTGAGAAGGTCAAAGCGAGGAAGCAAGTTTACCAATCTGTGTCCACATTTGTAGCCTTTGTTGCTTTGCTGCGAATTGGTGAGTGTCTGTCATTTACCTTTTAGGCCAGTGCATTTCCAGCACCACATCTTCTACCTACCACGTGGTTGCGTTGTATTTGGGAATGGACATCTAAAGTAACGATTGTTTTTCTGAGTTTTAAATACTCCTTTGTTTTATTTTTCAGCCACCCAAGCTTTGTAACTAGATTTGACGTCTATTAACGTGGAAATTCAATTTGGCTTGAGGTGTGCCTGGAGCAAAAGCAGCAACTATATGGATGAAATAGCTTTTTGAAATAACCGGTGCTTTCAGTTGCTTTTCAAAAGACAAATTTGGTAACAATCTTCTTCATCTTATTATTTTTGTAGCAATATAGTGTCATTTATGAGTACACCTACTTGTTTAGTTACCTCAGCTTTGACCAATATCTTGTGTTTTACTATTAACCTTTTAAAATTTGAAACAAGTGTCACATCTATTCTAAAAGAAAAAAGAAAAATAAGCAATTGATCCAAGAAGGTATCATCATTTTTAAATCTTATTCACAATCTTGTCTAATGCCAATGTAAGCTTATAAACACACTGATTTTATTTAATAAGCAACCGCTCAATAAGCAACTAGGGCTGGATTGACCCTAACATTAAGCAACTCGAGGGCTCAATTGAATTACTGTTAGCAACTAAGAATTCAAACATCATTTATTTTAAAATGCTAAAACTGGGCACGAATGTTCACTGTGCTGTTGAAGTTCTTGACTAACATGCTTACACTTACTGTCTCTTAAGTCTTGTGCTGTAGGCATTACAGTTGATGATTTTGACCCACGAACTTAGGAGAGGCTGCTATAGGTACAAAAAATTTTAAGCAACTTTGAGGACTAAAATACCCAAACTTTTAAGCAACTTTCTGAGCTGGACCAAAGTCTAGTTGCTTATTAAAAAAAATAAGTGCAATCGTTCTTGGGTCAGTTAATGTAAAATCGCAAAAATTTCTATCAACCTGTAAACTTATTTTTTAGGGCTTAATTCTACCCCTCACTTCCCCCAAACAAAGTTGTTTTATCAATCAGACCCCTGTGATTATTGTGCAAAAGACGTTTGTTGACATTGCATAAGACTGTTTCTAGAGACAACTTTGTTTGGGGTAGGAGTAAGATGAAGGATACCTGCAATATATGCGACAGTCGCAAATGTTGTAAGACCCTAAGATTTTTGTCCCATATTTGTAGCAGTTTTAAGTTCTCCCTCTTCTGACCTTTAACTTTTCCATGGGCAACAGAATCCTAGAAAGTCAATTTGAAGATAAATATAGCGCATCCCACTTAAATGAATAAAATAAGTTTAATAATACTAAATATAACCTCATGGCAAACACTAAAACAGCCCAAGAATCAGTGGCGTAATGCATAGTGCACCTTTAAGCACAAAACTAAGGGCTGCATACAATTGGAACCCCTACGAAAGTTTGTGAAATTTTTTTTGGATGTACTCTATAATAATCCCTGTACATAAAATAAAACTTACTAGAAATTTTCTATTTGATTTTATATCTTAATAATTGTTTTCTTGACGTTAGTTAATGTTGTTTAAAAATTGTATACTGCTGTAAACAATTTGTAGTTGGCAAAATCGGCCTGTAAACTTGATTTGCACAAATAGGGATCCCAAACCACTATTTTTATGTTGTATTTTTGCACATGCCTCTCGGCAACCATTTTTTTATTGGAAAATAAAAGGGCGAAGTTGGTCAAATAAATCAAAGTAAAAAACCGAAACTTGCATAACATGGGATTCAATTTTCTATGATTGTGTACCTCAGCCAATCAACATCCAATACAATCTACAATGAACCAATCAGATGACGCGCTTTTTACAGTAAGGTGGCGTTGGCGCTCAAAATATTTTTTAGTTCTTTATCTTTGTTGACATGCGAAAAGAAATGGCCTTTTAAACATGTCCAGAAAAACACCTGGCAAAAGGAACTCAACATTCAAACAGAAAAGTGCCTAAATCTACCAAAAAGTTTCCCCAGAGGTTTGTATACAATATATCAACTATAATTTATTGCTTAACTGGGTTTTATTTCTTTACTGGGCTATTCTCCGAAGAGAAGAGAAGAAGTTTTACTTCAAATTGCTGCTGTGCGAATATTATTATTCAAGGGTCACGAATCCTTGTGGGTTAGTTTATGGACAAACTTAACGAGCTTAAGCTTCCTGCTATAAATCAAAGTGCTTTTAAATGATGAATAATTCGAAGCTTGCTGTCAACTGATAGAAGGTGTTACGGTTGATTTTTATATATGAATTTTTCTTTGCGTGTTTTTTTCGTTTCCTTGAGGAGCAGCTGCAAAACTATTTTTTGCATGCAGATATCTTTCCAACTAATTACACTGGCCTTCGATTCGAACAACTCTCAACTTTCGTCTTATTTTGATCTGTAATTGTCATTCGGAAGTATTTGCAGACAAATGTGCGAATGTATTTTACAAGTCTGGTTTCCATAATTTTTGCCCCTTATGGCAATGGAGCAACAGCATTTTCCTTCAACTTGGGTTGTTTTTATTTTGTTCTCTCACTTAAGAATGGTTTGGTTTATTTATTCCTACTCTAAATGAACTTAGATATTGTCAAGCTGTATGATGAGCTACCTAATAAGAGACTCCGATAATCTTGTTTGCTGTTTTAGCTGCTTGTTACTACTAAACTAAAATATTTGCAAGTTCAAAAATGTTATTTATGTATGTCTCCAACGAAAGTTAAATTAGCAGGAATTTAACTAAAAATCTCTATTGTCTATTATTATAACATAAAACAAGTTATCCATGCCGGACAACGTCGAATTTGTCTCAATTCTCATGCTATAAAATTACATTTTGAGAAAAGACGAGACGAGATTTCCTGAAATGTTGACCTTTGTGTTTGCCATGATCTCTGTGACATCTGCTGTGCTGTATACAGGAAACTACGTAACGTCCCGCCCACTCCCAGAACAATAAAAACAATTAAATACAAATAAAACAATAGCTTACAAAAGAAACCTGAACAAAAGAAAAACAATAGTATCTGTACCAGAATGCATTGCGCCTCCATCGTTATCGGAATCTCCACCCGAGTATTTTGTTTACATCATTTCTGTTTTTTAACCAGTTGTCAAAAAATTTTTTCTGGAGATTTCTCACGAGACTTCTATATGATACTATGTGCATAAAATCACGAGAAAGCAGAGAAAAGGAGCAAAACTAAGTTAATAATTAGCAAGAACATGTATTAGACATGAATATATGTTTAAATATGAACTGAAGTGAACAAAATTTCAAAATTATTGCCTTTGCAATCGAAAACTGCAGAAGCTCAGAGCTTTACCGATTTTGTGGCGCTATCGAAGTTTCAAGTTTGAGAGGTGTGTTTGATTATTATTTTATGTACGTTTTCAAATAAAAATTAGACTTTCTGTTAGGTGCCATCTTGTTCTTTAAACTACAATCTCACATTTAGCGTTGAAAGTAAGAAAAACTAAAGTTGACATGTAAAATATTTAATCAACAAGTCGGGCCTACAACCGAGGTCAGTAACCAGCCATTTTCAGATTTCGGGAAATTTTTCGCGATTCCAGAGGTGTTACAAATCCCAAAATGTTACAATATCATGCTAATTATAGCTAAATGAAATATCAAACGTTACATTTTTTGTCTTAGATGCCTTGCTCAGCAACACAGAAGCTGTTTTCAGCTTTGGAAGAACATCTTGCTCGAGAGGTCAAGTTCGCCCCATCTCTTTCCCACTATTGTGCAGCCGATGAGGTATATTATTCTGTGGCTATTTCATCATATATAGTTGAACTAATAAAACTAACAACTTATTGACTGTAAAACTGTATTTGCTATTTGCTTGTTGAGGATTTCGAAATATTACGGCTGATATGATTATAACGTCAGTTCAAGTCAGTGTTATTGTAGAACGCCCTCTCTCTTCTACCTCTTTTTTTTAAATTTTGTCCAAATTTATCTTTGATTATGTACCTTACTCAAAAGCTTCCGATCCTAATGGAAATATATGGTACCCATCTGATGATAATTTGATACGCTACTAGATAGGAAATTCTGGGGAAAGATTTGGTTATATTTTGATTACAAACAGAAAAGAGGGAATGGCGTAGCAACTATAAATATGGGTGTTTACTTTGGGATGAAAGTCCTGTGATCTTTGAAAGACAATACAAATTGGAGATATTAATTTAATTATGGACCGAAAGTAATTTGTTTTTGAGTGTTGAAGTTTCTGTTTTTAGGACTACGCAACTCCCCGTCAGCGAGATCAAAGCTTGCATCATCTTCTCAGATTGAGCCTTCATTTCGGTTTTGAACCAGAGACTTTCGCGTTGGCCGTCAATTACACCGACCGTTTCCTTGGCAGAGTTAAGGTTGGTTTGCAGAATGCACGATTTTTGTGCTAACTAAAATAAAACATATGCGTTTGCAGCTGCTCAAAACAGAAAATTGTGCAATGTCATTTTTTATGAAATGTTAGGTGGTTCGCTGGTGTTAGGTTGTTTGACCCAGTGGAGCTACTTTTCTTTTGTGTTCTCAAATTTCCTTCCAACCTTTGTGTCTGTCTCCCTCTTTACGTGAAGTTTCGTACGTTGCCGCTCTTTGACGATATTTGATGTGTTTCCTTGGTATCAACAAATTCAATTCCAAACATCGCGAGGCTAATATTCCAACCGAAGTTTTTCATTATTTCAACAAAGTCATTGTTTTGATCATTCAATATAATCACATGACGTAAATGAATACAGAATAGAAATTTTCTAGCGCGTTTGGTTAATCTTTATTCAATATTGGGCATGCTCAAGCAGGACTCAAAAGCAATATTTTATCCCATTATTGTAAATAATTGAATTGAAAACAAAACAATAATTTGTTTGCACTTCTAAACACCTGAATATCATTTTGAACAATCCTATTTGTCATGCACTCTTGCTGAGTCCATAGTCCGTGGCAAATTAGGTATTGGGTGATGAAACAAGTGCTCTTCCATCCTATTGTTAGCAATCTTTCCTGAATGGAAGAGCAAACAAATAACACTTTCAAAGATTAAGATAACCAGCTTTAGCAACTAGTGTTCCAAATGTCGAGAGTCCTTGAAGCACTGCTAGTCTTTCCCATGGCACTTCTCCTTGCTGGATATTTCACGTTTTTTTTTATCACAGGTTCATGTAAAGTACCTTGAATGCATTTCACTAGCGAGCTTGTATCTAGCTGCAAAAATGTCAGAGGAAGAAGAGGTTTGTTGAGTACTTCTTCTGTTCTTGCTATTTTTCTTACCTGCTGTTTAATACATAACAGTCCACTTAACTTAAGTTTCATTTTTTACTTCATTTATCATATTTTGCACAATATATTAAATACACTTTAATTGCACTTGATGGTTACAGCGAATATTATAATTCTTGTTTGTTTTCTTCCAGTTTGTGCCAACTGCTTCAGATTTTGTGGCAGTTAGCAGGACAAGTTGCAAAGCTACTGACATTTTGAGAATGGAATGTCTGATGGTGCAAAAACTTGGTTGGGATTTGTTTGTACCATCTGCTGTGTTGTTCATTCAAAAAGTAAGAATTTTTCATGACTTTTATTCTCCTCAAGAGCTTCACGTCTTGTTTGATTATTTGATATTTTATGCTTGTTTCTTTCTTCCATAGTTTTGTGACGTTTTGCAAGCACTTGGTTATTTGTCAACAGAGTTTGCTTCAACTGTTGTCCAGCATATTTTGCCAAAGCTTTTGAAGCTACTGTGCCAACACTCCTTTGTCCAACATAAAGTAAGCACTTACTCTTAAACATTCTTCTAAATTTAAAAATACTTTCCACCTCTACTGGGATGGTTTCTTTAAGATACCTGTGGCTCAAGAGTTCTAATATTGATTTTTATTTGTTTTTTGACAGGGTTCTACTTTAGCTCTTTCGGTACTGCAGTATGAAATAGCACCATTAGGTCCATCATTATCAAATGCAATGGGTGATATCATCAAAATTCTCAAGGTAACATCATGTAGTACAATTAATTTCTCTACAATTGTCCAACCACTTAAGTGAATTCATGAAAATCTGATGATGCTGAAGCTACAACTTAATTATTAATTTATTAATTTTTAGATTGATTATGGTGACATTATGCATTGTCATGGCCTCATTCAAGATTTCATGGATCTACAAGCTACTTTCTCCCACAAGAGCATGCATCATCGTAAGAGAAGAAAGAGCTCTCGATCCAACAGTTTTCACATTATGCCTACCATCTATGAATCATTGAACAGCCCAGATTTTGAAATGGTAGACAACAATAATGATGTTTTTGAAGATTGCCCTTCTGAGGACAAGGTATAAATCCAAATTAGCTGCAGACACCTTTTTGCATAAATACCGTATTTTGTCATGTTTACCAATACAATTTAATGCAATATGTCAAATGAGTTATTTCAACTGAGTTACTCAGTAAAAGTATTAAAGCTCCAACTTTACTTATGTTTGTTTTGAATAAACTATTATTATAAACTTTTTGCAGGAGAACTACTGTCCTGAGGAGATTGACCATAACCATAATGACAAGAAAGTTTGGCTTGATAACAAGCAAGAGTTTCCTGATATATTTGACACACTTCCAACACCCAGGAGAACAGCCCACAAGAATGCCAAGCAGCTCTACAACTGCTCCATAATAAGCAGCTTGAGTCGTCCTGATAGGCCTCTTTACAGTACCATTGTCAAAACAACTTACAGCAGCATTGCCTATCTCTATGCTGGCAATGATCATACATACACATTCTGTCATGGAACTGAAGCGTTTTAAATTTAATATTTGAAGTAAGTTCTTATTGTATCAGATATCTATTTTGAATGTTCACAGTACCTAACATTAGCACTGCAGTAAAGCAGTTTAGGTTATATATATTTTTTTTGTTTTTTTCGTAGTAAAATATAAATCTATTTGAAGTGCAGTTTAGACATTTAAAATGCACCTCAAACAGAAATTCACCATTGTCCATATACTATGTTATCAATAAAGAAATGAAGGCAGTTTTTTTAAACATTAATTCACTAAATTGTGTGCTTCTAGGAGCAGCAAATAATTTTAACTGATTGTTATCAATTGGACTCTAAGTTATTAATGTTAATTGATTTTCAGTTGATTTTCAGTTAAGGTCTTATTCTAATGATAGTTTAATGTTTTAACTTTAGACTGAGAAATATTTATCTTATTCTGTGTGCTGTGTCATGTTGAAATGACAATATTTCTTAAATATAAAAGTTTATGTGTTGTTGTATTATTGTAAATACACTCAAACATTACATACATTTATTTCACTTTTTCATTTACGTATTTTTCATCACCCATATTATTATTATCATGTGTTGTTTTTGTTTGTATATATATGTCAGATAATGACATTTGTAGTATAAAAATTTTTAAAATGTTGAAAAAAATGTAAAAATGTATATAAGTTATGAAAATACTGAAAAGGCCAAAAATTTTCTAAATTCACCGAGTGTTTTAATTTTGATTCTTTTCTTCCTTGAGCAATGTTTGTGATACAAGCACGAAATTTTGGGTTCATTCCATGGATTTTACTTTTGTAAAGTAAAATCCGTAAAAGCTTAGTGGTTATACCACCGTTATAAAAAGACGCTGGGTTTGGTCCTGTAGAGAGAGGTCATGCCTTCCTTGGTTCAAATCCACATATGGTCAGAACCACGACACGAACTACAAGCCGTCAGCCAGAGCCAACTGCTGTCCATCCTTCCGATGTCGGTAGGGTTTATACCAACTGGAACTGGACCCACATTGATAACAGCAATCATAGTTAAAGTGGCTATCCAGTATAGATTTTCGTACTTACTGACTTACTTGAATGTGATATCAAACGTTTATCCGCCGAGAGCATTTTTATTTTGTTGAAACATCCATCTTTTAATGATGAAGTAAAACTGTCTATTCACTCTTAAACGAAATAGAGTTCAACTATATAGCAATTGCTTAACTTTTTGTTCATGTTTTTTGAAAATAGATTATAATTGTGGTTAAAGAAACTGAAAACGGTTTGATAATTGGTAAGTATTGAAAGTCAACAAGTATTGAGGGCAGAATATAATCGTCTTGTCTGCAATGCAGCCAGTGCAGGGGGGTATTTCTAATCGCTTGACCCCACGACTTGGGGACTCTCGGACGCACGACTATACGACTTACGGAAATACGACCCATGTCTTTAAAACTGCCAAATTTGCATTATTTTCACTGTAATTATTGTAGCAAAGTCAAAGGCACTGTTTTGAAGTATGAAACGCAGTTTGGTGAGCGTAGGAACAGAAATAAAGGCTTTTCGAGTAAGCGATTTTGTCGAAAAAAGCACGCTGTCGTTGCAAATCACTGAGGTTTTCATATCATAAGCAAGGAAACTGCGGTAGCAGCAATCAAATTCCTGTGGAGCCACGACATTGACATTTGCACCGTAATCAAAATTCCATCCTTTTCCGAAGCGTTGCGCAATCTGAAACCACCGGTAGTAAGAGAGAACAATTTTAAAGCATTTCATATAAATGCAGAAAGACTATTCTGCTATTGTAACGTCTGTGTTTGTTATCATCCATCAATTATAGCAACAAAATGTGAATATATCACAACATAACAACAGCTAAAGCAACGAAACATGGAAACCTTATCAACATCATCATGCTCATCATTGTAATCGTTACCCTCATTATTATTTTTATTGCACCCTGCACCCTGCACTGCGCAGGTATATTGAGTTTTTGACCGCTAGAAAACACTTGTAAAGTTTTCTATGGGATGCAAATGGGCCTTAGTTACCGGAGGTTCGAGTTACCGTAAATCCTCGAATAAGCCCCCGGGGGCTTATTTGCAAAAATGAATTTTTGGGTGGGGGCTTATTCGAGGGGAGGGCTTATTCGAGGGGGGGCTTATTTCAAAGTTTTGCTTTTTCCTCAAAGGTTGACAGAAAAAAGACGACATCAAAAAGTGCTGTTTTTTCACAAAGTGCTGTGTGAAGGTCTAACAAACATTATAATTTGTTTATCATCACGAAAATCGCGTTTCTTTTTGCTTTTTTGTCTCGAGTCAAAGGAAGTGATACTGTATAGCTATTGTCCTGTGGGGCTTTCTCGAATTAAGATATTGTTCAGCACTTATGCTTCCCTCGAATAAGACCCCATGGGGGCTTATTCGAGGGGGGGGGGCTTATTTGCAAAAATGATTTTTTAGGTGGGGGCTTAATCGAGGGGGGGCGCTTATTCGAACGTGGGGGCTTATTCGAGGAGTTACGGTACTCCTGGCCCGACTTATCATGATTTTGCTGTTTTTATGAATATTATTTCTTTTCGAATTTATTTCATTTGTCTTTATCAAGTAAGAGCACATTCTACCAAAATAGTCACAATACACAACTACTCAGATCATGTCATTGTAACACCATTTCTGTTTGGCATAAACAGAGTTACAAATTTTTTGATAGATTCTTGAGATGAGTCATGGATAGGATAGATCTATTTTTTCTCAAAGGTAAAATGCATCTGATGTTGGTTACAATATATAAAATTTGTTACTTTAAAACTTGAGTTAATTATGCGCGGATGTTTTTCATCGCGTGATCTACGCTCATCAACAAGGAAAGTTGATATATTCCCTCCCTTTGGTATGTTAATGACTTGCGAAAGGCAGGCTATCTTAATCTGGCATATCAAGTTTTACGCAGTCATCATCAGTATCATCATCATCATCATCATCATTGCCGTTCCCCCTTTTAGAAAGAACCGCTGCCAGCATGCTTGACATTCCATTGTGGCGTGCTTGACACGAAAATGAGACAGATTGAGAACGAGGTTGTGACTTGGTTTTTAGTTAGAAATATATACATTTTAGAAACCATTGCAGATTAGAAGGTTAACTATTTGTAACTCTTTTTAAAACTTGCAGCTTCCAGTTCTAGTCATACTTCTCTTATTCATGTTGCCGATATAGTTTGTGTTCAAAATAAAACGTGCTCGTATTTCGTGTGTCTGCTTTTTATCAAGAAGTTGATCTGAGTAGTTGTGTATTGTGACTATTTTGGTGGAATGTGTTCTTACTTAATAAAGATAAATGAAGTAAACTCGAAAAGAAATAATATAAGAAATAATGAAGAAATATTCATAAAAACAGCAAAATCATGATAAGTCGTGCCAGGGTGCCAGGAGTAACTCGAACCTCCGGTAACTAAGGCCCATTTGCATCCCATAGAAAACTTTACAAGTGTTTTCTAGCGGTCAAAAACTCAATATACCTGCGCAGTGCAGGGTGCAGGGTGCAATAAAAATAATAATGAGGGTAACGATTACAATGATGAGCATGATGATGTTGATAAGGTTTCCATGTTTCGTTGCTTTAGCTGTTGTTATGTTGTGATATATTCACATTTTGTTGCTATATTTGATGGATGATAACAAACACAGACGTTACAATAGCAGAATAGTCTTTCTGCATTTATATGAAATGCTTTAAAATTGTTCTCTCTTACTACCGGTGGTTTCAGATTGCGCAACGCTTCGGAAAAGGATGGAATTTTGATTACGGTGCAAATGTCAATGTCGTGGCTCCACAGGAATTTGATTGCTGCTACCGCAGTTTCCTTGCTTATGATATGAAAACCTCAGTGATTTGCAACGACAGCGTGCTTTTTTCGACAAAATTACTTACTCGAAGAGTCTTTATTTCTGCTCCTATGCTCACCAAACTGCCTTTCATACTTCAAAACAGTGCCTTTGAGTTCGCTACAATAATTACAGTGAAAATAATGCAAATTTGGCAGTTTTAAAGACATGGGTCGTATTTCCGTAGGTCGTATAGTCGTGCGTCCGAGAGTCCCCGAGTCGTGGGGTCAAGCGATTAGAAATACCCGTGCAGGGGACAGTTTGGTTTTAAAAATTTCAATGATCTGTTCATAAAAAAGTTTGATAAACCGCAAATTGCATTGTTTAAAACGAGACTATGTGTTTCATCGAGAGTCATTGAACAATAACTGACTGAGAAAAAATCTACAAAGGAGAGACTGATTTTATATGTAGCCCAATCAGAATTCTATACTTTTCTATACTGAAAATTTTCGTGTCACTGAATAAATTGGAATTCACAAAACAAAATATACACACTATTTTTAGTTTTATTCAGCTAAAGGACAAAATCCCCGAGGCTCACTTTTCAAAATTGAACGATTTTAATAAACAAATTTATTCTTTCCTTTCTCCCAACTTTTGGCTTTGTTTTAGGCAAAATGTTAAGCAAAGTTCGAATTTTAATACATTTTGCGTCCATGCTATCATCGTCGGTCACTAAAGCCAGAATTATGAAGCTGTTTAAGGCCCTGTTCACACGACACCGTTTTCATTTGACTCCGTTTTCATTTCGATCCGTTTACGATACTGCGTTCACACGGAAACGATTGAAAACGGTGCATTCCGATCTGCTTTTGCGTTTTCAAATGAAAACGCTCTGGAGGTGGAGTGCTCCGTTTTCATTTGACTCCGTTTTCAGTTTGGACTCGTGTGAACGCATGAAAACGGAGTCAAGTGAAAACGGAACCTCTTCTCAGTGTAACAGCTTCGTTTTCGATTGCTTTTGGCGCCGAATGTAAACAATTTAGAAATACTTGATTGACTTGACAAATTGAATATGAATGTGTTTGTCTTAGATGTTTTGGAGTTTTTTGTTCCTGTAATGACTTTATTACATGCTTGATAGTGAGATATATAGTTTATTGTTGATTTTATTACAAACTACTCACCAAGCTAAATTTAGGAAATTTTTTAACCCGGAAATGGGTATAGGCTGTCAAATTTTGGCGCAAAAGCAAAATTACAAGTATTTGAAACAGCGGGAATCGCAGCGGGAGCGAAGTGAAGCGTAAACATGTGAAAAGTGAAAACGGTGTCGTGTGAAGGCTATTACTAAAAGCGGGAACGGGGAACGGTCGGGGAACGTTCGGGGAACGGAATAACTTGGGAACGACCGGGGAACGGTCGGGGAACGGTCGGGAAATAACCTGGGAACGACCGGGGAACGGAAGTATGAAACCGTTTGAAATTTACCAGTTAAATAAATGCGGAAACGTTTATAGAACGTTACGAAACGTTTATCTATTATAACTGTAAATAAAATTTACAGTCTTAATAGGTAAACAAGGTAAACTTTATAGTTTTAATGTATGTAAACAAGGAAAGCCCAGATGCATTTTGTGAATGTGAATATCGCCCGCTTTGATGACTTCCGATTCGCTGTTTGTGTCATCACTCCGTCCAATGCGAGCTGTCAACGATGTCTGTTCAAAACCAATAATTTAGTGGTCAGGGGGTAGACTGTAATTCAGAATTAATGACTCATCTAACCAATAACATATAATGAAAAAAACATACTATGCCCCATGAAACAAACTCGAAGAATGTAGAAAGGATGCGCCATCTTATAACATAGGTACGCGAAGTCTACGCACGTCATCTCTTCCTAGCAAATATGAACACAGCACACACTAACACCTAGCAGTTACAACAAGTACCATGCTTCCCTAATTTCCCCTCATTCGAGTTTTGCCAGTAACACAAACTCCACCTCTTGCTGAAAATAACAGTGAGTTTTATTTAAACAAGATAAAGTTTTAAAGTTTAGTAATAGCCAGCAAAACATTTATTAGATCTTTCATAGAATGACTTCGAAATGTGTTTGCCAGGGGGTTTCTCACCGCAGCACGTTTAGTTAGATTCAAAGAGTGAAGTACGCGTGAAACATGTCGAGCAACACTCCTGAGAGGCAGAACAAAAGACAAAAAAACAAAAGCTTCTGACACCGATGACAAAGGCCAGTAAGAGGCAAACAAAGGGAGGAAGAGAAGAGTCGTCGAAAAGGAGAAAAGTGGAAATCTGAGATTAAGGCCCCGTTTACACGGTACCGGTCAAGTTTTTAGCCGTTCAAGTTTTTGTACGGCTAGGTGTACCGGTCAAATATTTGTACGGATAGGCCTCCCGTTTACACGATGGATTTTGCTAGCCGGCTTTCTTTGATCGTCATGCGCAGTATGCTTTTTCACGAATCGTTGGCGCCAAGTCGAATTATTTTTTATGTGTGGTGAGTGAAATCAGGGCCGGTTCCAGAAAATTTTCTTCGGGGGGTGTAAGCTCTTATGTACCGAGCAATTTAAAAAAAAACCTTACCACAAAACCATATAAACTTTCGTAACATAGTTTTACCGACCAAAAATCGAAATTTACCGAGTAAATCGCTAAAACTCAATTCTTGGGGGGGTGTCACCCCCCCCCCACACCCCCCATGGAACCGGCCCTGAGTGAAATGATTTGTTGTCTGGATTTTTATGAAATTTACGATCTTTGTTTTTATTACTGAAAGTTAAGCTTCGTCGTAAATAACAAAAAATTGCTTTTAAATTTTGAGCGCCAAATCCAACATTTTGAAATTGCCTCGTTTGCTTGACTTTTTCACCTCTTTATGAATCCGTACTAATATTTGCACGGTTAGAAGCGTTTACACGGTACCGTTCAAATATTTGACCGCTCAAGTTGTCAACTCGTCCTCTTCCTAACAGGACAAATTTTTGCACGGCTAGATAGCCGATCTCTCTCGTGTAAACGCGACCCCTATCCGTACAAAAACTTGAGCGGCTAAAAACTTGACCGGTACCGTGTAAACGGGGCCTAAAACCCATCGTCTGGTCCGCCTGACGATGTTGTTGTATTCTGCCGAGACCACAGGTTCTATCGCAACCGAACATCAGGACAATTGGTTTGCAATTGCAGCCCGTATCCGCAAAATGTTCATTTTCATTTTAAGATTAATTGCATTTTGTTAAGATACCCAAATTTCTGTGGTCAAATGACTGCCATAAACAGAGATTGCATTGCATTTCTTTCGGCTTTGAACGGTTATCTTCTGACTTTGGGTTTGATGTTAATTTTCTGGTGTAAGCTTAATCTCATTTTCTGGCTACTCATATTTTCGTTTATTATACTGTTCTGTTCTGTTGACATTTTCTTATGAAATAAATCTCAATAAATTTTAAAAAACCCTATATTCTAATTCTATATGTCTTACATGATACTCAATCACATTTTTCTAATTCTACATATGTAATGATGGCGCCAACTACGCTTGGTGCCTATCATCATACTTTTAGTTAATATTTTATCCTTTTGAATGTTTGTATGTGCTAATTTGTAATCTTGATTTCTTGCGTTGTAACTGTGTTTGTTGATTGAGAAAAGTCAGAGTTATTGATAATAATTGTGTATGTTTATAAAATGATTTAGTTTTTGAATTGATTGAAAAGAGTTGGTCGCATATATTCGTTGTGTTTTCTGACTCATTGCTTGGAACCCGAACACGCCACAAATTGGTGACAGAGGTATTTCGCTTACTATGGCCACTCAGATTCTTCCAGAACGTTTTGCTGGTGGAGATTTTACGACTTGGTTGCGTCATTTTGACCGTTGTGCTCGGGCCAACATGTGGAATGAAGGTATTCGCTTGCTCAAACTTCCTGCATTCTTGTCTGGTTCCGGCTGCCACTTACTTCGACTCCTTGGCTGCGGATGAAAAAGACACTTTGCCGCATTTACTTGCTAGTTTACAGAGATGTTTTACACCCGCAATTGATCGCGAAAAATTTTATCGTGACTTCGACACCCAAGTCTTACGTCCCGCTGAGGATCCTTCGTTGTACCTGTGGAGTCTGAAAGATCTCCTCCGCAATGCCGAACCCGACCTGTCAGAGGATGCTTTCGAGGCTTTGTTGCGCCGACAGTTCATGAAAGGTTTGCCCCATCACATCCGCATGAAGCTACTGGAATCCGACCCGACACCGAATCTTCCTCGGATGGTTGATTTCGCTCAACGGTTTCGTGCCCTCGCTCAATTACCCGCTGACTCGCCGGCCACATGTGCCGCGATTGACACCATTGAGCCTCCTCATGCTGTTTCTCCTCCGCCACCTCCACGTGACCCCGTTGCGTACAACCACAACAGCAGACGCAACAACAACAACGCCTTGATCAATTGGAGCGCCTTGTTTTCAAAATGGCGGATCAACAAGCCACCACTAGCCATTAGCGGGAGCCTGTCTCCCTCTTCATAGACAATAGATTACTTCATGTAATTTTCGAACCTTTCACTAAAGATGTAAATACAGCCTCAATTTGAAATCTCCCCCCTCAATAACAAATAAAAAAGCGGGAAAGTATGAAAACACGTGGGTACACAGAAACATAGTCAATGTTACTTGCAACAGTAAATAAAAGCTACTTCAAACAATTACCGATTTTTTCATGAGTTATCAGGCAGCAAACAATATTGTGGGTGGACATTAACAACATATTTTCGAACTATCTCTTTTTGTGAATCAATCCATTATGGAACTTAGTAAAACCTCAAAGATTGCACTGAGGGTAAGTTCCTATTATAATTATTAGACCTGTGAGGCATGAGGACCATAACTTATTGTATATTAATATTGTATTTGTAATCAATATTCTTAGATGTTCAAGGTGATTTCTTCTGATCTAAAATTTACAAAGTGTTATGAAAGTGTATTCGCAAATAACAAATCTTTTACAGATGCTACTCGAAAGACCCACTGACATAATACCGCGGAAGTTGTTTGAGGACATCAGATTTCCAGCTGTTCGGAGTGTTACATCGTACAAATTGATGACATCAGAAGATGGAATTTGTAAAGATATTTGGAAACTAGATTTTATCCCATCATTATCTGAATGTGATTCAATTATACATGTTCTTACAGATCTGAGAAATAATTTTAAAGCTGTTAATTTTAATCAGATTGGCATATTCGGACTCGCGGAATTGGAACAGCTCAAACGATTGCACTCGCATAAAGAAATGCAAAAATGTGTCGTTGAAGAGAAAAGATGGTTTAAGAAGGAGTTACATTTACCCTCTGAAAATTGTCTACAACCCGATAATTTGGCCGTGAAGGAACTATTTTCGATATTGCAAGAGAATTCCAACGGTGCTGTTATTTATAATAGGTATATTATTACGCAAGATATCGCCAGCATTTGTTGCAACCGATGGTTTAGCATGGGATTGATGCGGGCTTTTGTAGACCTTTTGAACTGCAAAGGTTCCCACACTCGAGCTTTTATTTTAAATGAAACCGAAGCAGTCATTTCAAACATTTTGAGTAATCAAATTCAACTAACACCAACGAATCTAAATATCGAACATCTCTTGGTTATTGTAAATATCGGGAAGAACAGTGACGGTACAACATTTATAAGTGATTTCAACAGAAAAGGTTGCCATTGGACTCTACTTGACATAGATATCAAAAGGAAGAAGTATCTTTATTGCGATTCTTTGGCATGGCAAGTTCCAAGCGACCTGTGGATGAAAATAATGCCTCTTTGCGATGCTCTAGACAAGTTATGTGGTAGCACATTACGAAAGCCTTCATTGCGAAATGCCGATTTAATCAAATCCGCCCATAGCTCGGGGTACATGAACAGTCGTGGGCAGCATGAATGTGGTCCAAATTGCTTGCAAAATATTCCGCTCCAAAGCTGTATGAATCTGTGTGGTGCAATAGTGGTGTCACTAGCCGCTATCTGTGTTTTACACCAAGATATCTGGAAGATTCTGCAAACAACGAAAGAATGCATCTACGATCCAGGCTTGTGGTTTCAGAAGCCTTCTGAGCATGCAGAGTATATACGAAAATGTCTTTGTGCGGTGCTTGCCAAGAAGGAATTTCCAGATAGCATTTTTGGCCTTTCAAGTGATTACTGTAAAGAAATAATTCAAACAATTAAAAATCAAAATGAAATGAAAAGCTACATTCCCAACTTGAATAGTAGCGCTCTTCCTTCGGGAAAGAGACACAACCTGAAAACAAAACCAAACCGAAAACGTTCTTATGTGGTTGTAAGCACCAATGTACCGACACACGTCACAAGAAAAACACAAAAACATGGAGAGCATGATAATATAAGTAGCGATGATGAGGTGCAGAGTAGCGATATGTCCATGCAACCAACAGAAGAGGTACAATCTGAGCCCAATAGAACAGATGCACATAGTACTGATTTGGAGTCGCAGCCCCATTTATATATAGAAGAGCGGAGTAGCGATATACCTATGTATTCGAGTTCAAACGTGTCGTTTCAGTCGGACACTACAATTGTTGGAGAAAATGGCCCAGGAGCAAGATCTATAAATTGTGCGAATGAAGATGAAAAAACATTAACCAGAACGAAGGTATCCATCATATATTCTCATCATGCAGATGTTAATATTATTGTTATTATTGTTATGGTTATTACTTCTATTGGTTTTATTAATGTGATATCTTGTTATTCAGGATAAGACAAAAGTTTATCAGTGTCCTTTATGCAGTAAAACGTTCACTCATCGTAATGGCTTATATAAACACAAGAAAAATAAGCATACTGGTGAATATCAGCTCGGTAAAGAACAAGAACATGTACAGTGCTATATATGCAAAGACTATAGGTGAGTTACATTTACTATTTTGTTTGCTATTACTGCATTTTGTGTACGAATAAGCTTGCATTATCACACGCTTAACTTAATGAATATCTCTAACTAGAGATCTCATATTCTAGATGCAGAGGCACAGCCGCTCTTGTGGAACATCTACATGATGTTCATGACAAGGATGTCGAAGTGAAGACAACCACGTTTGCTGATATGGATGAATTCATGTGCTGGAAAGAGCAAATTGAAAAAGACACAAGTTCTTGGTTTGTACGGCACAGGGAAAATAGCGAGGCAAGACATCATACAACGTCCTATTACTACTGCAATAGAACAGGAAATGTGAAGACCACTGGAAACGGAAAAAGGTCAATGAAAATACAAGGTTCATCGAAAATGAATAGAACATGCAGCGCGTTCATGAAAGCCAAGCAAGAGAAAGAAAGCAAACAAGTTTATGTTGAGTACTGCGCTAAGCATGTTGGACACGAAAGTAAATTGGGCCACCTCAGGATATCTGATGATCTGAGAAAAAAAATTGCTGGAAAACTAGCCAAAAAAATACCAGTTGAAGCCGTTCTTGATGAAATACGTGACAATATTGATGGGAATTTGAGTAGAGATCATCTGATCAGCAAGCAAGATGTCTATAATATAATGCATCAGTACAACATAAGTGCTGTTCAGAAACACTCACAAGATGCTACCAGTGTTCACTGTTGGGTTGCTGAGTTGCAAAGTCAAGAATATAATAGCATTCTCTGTTACAAACCACAAGGAGAGCAGAAATATGGTCTTCCACCTAACGATTTTTTATTGGGCATTCAACAGAGTTCCAAAGGGATTTGATGTTAGAGCAAGCTGAAAATCTTGTGTGCCTAGATTCCACTCACTGCACAACTGGATATGACTTCCTTCTGGTAACTGTTCTTGTGAAAGATCATTTTGGAGAGGGTGTACCAGTTGCATGGCTGATTACCAACTGTGAAGATATTTGCTCATTAGATCCATTTTTTGCTGCCTTAAGAGAACGAATTGGAGATATAAATGTCAAAGACTTCATGAGTGATGATGCTGATGCATTTTGTAATGCATGGTCTAGAAACTTTGCTGCTCCAAGAAGACAGCTTATATGTTCATGGCATGTTGATAAAAACATTAGGAAAAATATCATGCAGAAAGTTAAAGGTGCAGAAGAGCAAGCCATTCTTTATAAATGCATAAAGACAGTCATCACAGAGACAGATGAGGTACAATTCAAGATAAAATTGCAAGAGCTTTGTGCTTACATTGACGAAAATCATTCTGAATTTTATCAGTATTTCAAAACCCAATTTTTGAGTCGACAGAGTAGATGGGCCTATTGCTACCGTAAATCAACAGCTGCAAATACAAACATGGCTTTGGAAAGTTTCCACCGTGTCCTAAAAGTTGTATACCTTCACAGGAAACGCAACAAGAGGGTTGATCATTTGCTCTGTGCCCTTTTAAAGATAGCAAGAGACAAGGCCTTTGAGGCATGGGAGAAATGGGAGAAAGGAAAAAGAACAAATAAAATTCAGGACATAAACAAACGGCACAAAACAGCACTTACACTTGATACATCTGGACTTATCGAAGTCACGGAAGACCAATGGGAATTGCAGTCATCCACAGTAAAAGGCACATCATATTCCATTACTAGGAATACATCATGTAGTGGATGTAAAATGAAATGCACCAGTTGTGATGTATGCATTCATGAGTACACTTGCTCTTGTCCAGATTACATGATCCATGCAGTACCTTGCAAGCATATACATGCCATTCACATCAAATATGCAAACACGAAAATAACTTCAGAGAGCTATGATGTAGATGAGGCACTTGATGATGACAATTCAACTAATAAGAGGGGATATTTTGAAAGCCAAATCCAAATGGCGAATAAAGATGAGGAGAAGAAGAAGAATCCATTGCAAAACCTGAAAAGGGCTATAGCTGGGGCAGCTGAAGAATTTTTCAGAAAAGTTGATGAATGTGAAGAACCTGAAGCACTTAATGCAGCTTATTCTCACTTGAACAATGCAATTGCTGTTCTTGATGGAATAACATCTCTCAGTGGTGAAATTGAGCCATTAGTGACAAAAGAAAAATTCCCACATAACAAGGCATTTGAAAAACAACGCAGGTTTTTCAGCACAAAACAAAAAAGCAGCAAAAAGAAGAAAAGTTTGGAAAAGCCAACCATTGAAGATCGAGGTACTATTTCTACACTGTTGGGGAATCAGGATGTTGCTTTGTGTGGTATATGTTTCAAGGAAAATGATACAACGAACAATAATCTAGTTGAATGGTTTGATTGTGCAACTTGCAATATCTGGGTCCACAAGGCATGTGACAGTGACAGTGACAATTCAAACTATCAGTGCAAGTTATGCAAAGAAAATTAGCTTTTCTTACTGAGACTTAATATTTTATTTGTTATTCCTGTTATACTGTATTGAGATTACCTTTATTGTTCATCTTTGTTTCTTCAATTCGTGTTTATGTATAACCAACCTTGTTTTGTTATTGTCACATGCGCAGGCATCTCGGCAGTCGGCAGTCGGCAGTTTCTCGTGTTTATTGAAAACGAGGCAAGCCTCCAAGAAGACCTCTTGTGCAATTTACATGAAGTAATATATTGTCTATGAAGAGGGAGACAGGCTCCCGCTAATGGCTAGTCAAGCCACCCTTATTGCTGCCGTCTCTTCACCTGCCGCTGCTACTCCACCTGTGCCTATCTCGTCCAATGCCAAGAGGGGAATGGATTCTCGTGTCCGGTGTTTTTATTGCCGTGAAGAAGGACACATTGTTAGAAATTGTGCTCGTCGCCGCGATGCAACGCCGTGTACCATGTGTGGAGGTTGGGGCCACCGTCCTCAGGTTTGCCCGAACAATTCTACAAGATTTCAATTTCAACATAATCGTGAGTTTGAAAATCCTTTAAACTTCCGTGGGGTGCCTCGCTAAACGGTTGGAGCGACCAGCACCCCTCTGTTTTTTCTATTGGAAATGTTCCTGAATGTCCAGGCCAACCTCTTTTTTATTGCGAATTTAACGGTGGTGTGCGGTTGTCTGTGCTTGTTGACACGGGATCTGTGCGGTCGATTTTAAGTACAGATGCCTATCAGCAAATCTCAGCCAGCTGCCAACACCAAGATGCCCCCCTCCCAGCATTCAGGAACAATCCCAATCATTGTATATCTGTTACTGGGCAACCTTTGACTTCCTCCGGCTCAGTTATTACTCAATTAACTTTTCCAGGGAGCACACATTTGTATACGGGTGAATTTTTGATTTGTACTAATATGTTACAGCCACTGCAATGTATTCTTGGCTGGGATTTTATTGTTTCTCATCGGTTGCAATTATCTGTTCTTGGGGATACTTTTGTACTTGTGGGTCCACATAGTAGTACTCCCCTGATACCTTTGCCATCCGGCACCAAGCCAACTGCCCCTTCCCCGGAATTTCCAGCGGGGTCATGTACTGATTCATTTCCTGGGGGGGTGCAGCCTTTGTTTCACCAGTCGGCCACATGGGGACCAGTTCGGGTGACTCTTTGTAGCAATATTACTGTACCGGAGCGTACAGAGTGCATCATACCTTGCAAGCTTCCACCGAGTTGTTCTAATCAACTTGGTATGATAAGCCCGAAAGTGGAACCTTCCAATTATTTAGTAGCATGTACAGTTAGCCAAGCCACCAACAGGAAAATTCCAGTGAGAGTGATGAATACATCTAGTGAACCACTTCAATTATATGCAGACCAGAATGTTGCTGAATTTTCACCAGTTAGTGAGTTAGTCCCATCGCCCTCTAACACTGACACGTTTCCATCTATCTGTACAACTGTCGAACAATCAGGATTTACAAAACAAACATGGACTGACCTAACGGCTGCAATTAATCCTAAGTTGTCTCCAACGGACAAGGCAGCACTGCTTAAAACACTAGGCGCTTTCGAAGATGTATTTAGTGAAAGTTTAGGCCACACAACTGTGACCACTCACAATATCGATACTGGTGAATCCACACCTATCCGGCAATACCCCCGTCGACTACCCTATCACTACCGAGAAGAGGTTGCCAAACAGGTAAATGACATGCTTTCCCAGGGGGTTGTTCAACCCAGCAGCAGTCCGTGGGCTTCACCAATTGTTCTTGTTAAAAAAAAGGATGGTAGTTTTCGTTTTTGTGTCGATTATAGGAAGCTGAATGCAGTTACAAAAACTGATGCACACCCCCTACCTAGGGTAGACGACCTATTAGAAGCACTAAATGGCAACACTATTTTCAGCACTTTAGATCTTCGCAGTGGCTATTGGCAGGTGGGAATGAATCCCAAGGACTGTGAGAAAACTGCCTTTAGCACTCCAGGGGGCTTATTTGAATTTTTGCGCCTCCCTTTTGGGTTATCCAATGCCCCAGCTACGTTTTCCCGTGCCATTGCTATAGTTTTGTCGGGGCTCACCTATGAAAATTGCCTTTGTTACTTCGATGATGTAATAATTTTTTCTAAGAATATGTCTGAACACTGTTCGCGGTTAACATCTGTCCTGCAACGGTTCAGGGACCACCATCTTCGTGTTAAGGCCTCCAAGTGTTCTTTTGGTGCTGACAAAGTCGTATATTTAGGTCACACGGTCTCCCACATGGGCATTCACACTGACCCCAAGAAAATAGAGGCCATTAGGAACCTCCCTCCACCTGCTAATTTAGAACATTTACGGTTCTTTCTGGGTCTAGCAGGATATTACCGAAAATTTATCCCTGGGTTTGCCACCGTTTCTTCTCCTCTTACCGAGCTAACGAAGAAGGGTGTGAAATTTTTATGGGAAGACCACCACCAACTCGCCTTTGAAGTACTCAAAACACGACTTTGTTCAGCCCCAGTTCTTGCTTACCCCAATTTTGACCTGCCATTCTTGCTACAAACAGATGCCTCAGATGTTGGATTAGGAGCCGTCTTAGCACAACTTGATGCTGATGGCCAGGAGCGTGTAATTGCATATGCAAGCTACACATTATCTCAGCGTGAGCGCAACTATACCGCCATGGAGAAGGAAGCTCTTGCTGTCGTATTTGCTGCTAAGCATTTTAGGTTCTACCTCTTGGGACATAAATTTTCCGTCATAACTGACAATAGTGCTTTGCGTTGGCTCCACTCTGTTGAGCCTAAGGGGCGAATTGCACGCTGGATCATGGACCTACAGGAATTTCAGTTTGAAGTCAAGCATAGACCAGGCCGATCTAACCAAAATGCAGATGCAATTTCCCGTTTGAATCACAGCACACAGCAAATTCAAAACCCATCCTTACACCCTACTGATGCCATTACAGGTTCCATAAGTTTGCTCCCTGCCACGGACCTACTTACTGCCCAACGCAATGACCCTAGTATTCGCATAGTTGTCGAATTAAAGGAACAAGGCCTCCCCAAACCGCCCCCATTTGTCTGGCAAGATCATTCAGATCTCCGCACCTACTGGGATTGCTGGGACCAGCTCTTTGTTAACAATGGGTTACTGGTTCGGTCCCTCCATAGGCACACTCATTTTCCTAGCCAAGCGGTTGTTGTTCCTAACTCACTTGTACTGAATGTTCTGAAAGGCCTCCACAGCAGTCCCGCTGGTGGCCATATGGGCATTACGCGTACCATCCAGCGAGCTAGAGAACGTTTCTTCTGGCCCAAAATGCGCACTTCGATAATCACATTTATTCAAAAGTGTGTTGATTGTAGTCAAAATAAATGTACACCCAAACGCAAAGCACCCCTTCAGCCCATTCAAATAAGCGAACCTTTTGTCTTCTGGGCACTCGACTATATGGGTCCTATACAAGAAACTGCCAATGGTAATAAACATATCCTAGTTGTCATGGACCATTTTACCAAATGGTGTGAGGCGTTTGCCACAAAGGACCAAAAGTCTAGTACGGTTGCAAAACTTCTTGTGTCTAAACTCTTTTCGCGATTTGGACCACCTACTGTCATCCATTCAGACCAAGGTCGTAATTTCGACAGTAATCTCATGCATGAGGTTTATAATATCATGGGGCTCAAGAAAACTCGCACAACTGCGTACCATCCCCAATGTGACGGACTCGTGGAAAGACAGAACCGGACTTTACAGGATATCATTTGTAACTTTGTTTCTGAACATAGTTTAGATTGGGACGAATGGATTGATCAAGCAGTCTTTGCCTACAATACTGGGGTACATGAATCAACTGGCATTTCTCCTTATGAGATGGTGTTTGGACGCCCAGCTAGAATGCCAATTGAAGTAGAGTTAGGAGTGCCCTTGAGAAATCCATCTAGCCAGTCAGACTATAGTCAATCGCTTCGTAAGGCCATCCAAATAGCAAATCAGGCAGCTCGTAAGAGTCTTGTAGCAGCTAGGAACAGACAGTCTACTGAATACAACAAGAGTCACTTAGACTGGAAACCATTGCAACCTGGACAAGCAGTGTGGCTAGCTCGCCCTAAAAAATGGAAATTTGGCAAGAAATGGATCGGTCCATACACAATTTGTAGTAACAATGGGGTTAACTATGTGTTGCGGTCCAACATAGGAAAAACTTTTGTAGCACACCACAACCAAATTAGACCTTGCCCCACCCCGTTGGATAAGGGCGTACCCGTACAACCTTTGGACGAAACGCCAGGGGTTGTCTTTGTAGAACCCGATCAGTTGGCAGTGGAGCCGGGGGCTCAAGGGGTTAGAGGCGGTAATGCCAGACCTGCACATCTTCGGCAAACCATACACCCTCCTGTTCGTTTTGGGGATTTTGTAACACACTAGTACGAATCAAACCCCATTTCTCTCAAACGTGAGAGAGGGGAAGGTGTAATGATGGCGCCAACTACGCTTGGTGCCTATCATCATACTTTTAGTTAATATTTTATCCTTTTGAATGTTTGTATGTGCTAATTTGTAATCTTGATTTCTTGCGTTGTAACTGTGTTTGTTGATTGAGAAAAGTCAGAGTTATTGATAATAATTGTGTATGTTTATAAAATGATTTAGTTTTTGAATTGATTGAAGAGTTGGTCGCATATATTCGTTGTGTTTTCTGACTCATTGCTTGGAACCCGAACACGCCACACATATCTCATATATTGAATTCTGTATATTCTCGGTTTTAAAGTGTATTTCTTGTTATTTCATTCTTCGAGTTTGTTTCATGGGGCATAGTATATTTTTTTCATTATATGTTATTGGTTAGACGAGTCATTAATTCTGAATTACAGTCTACCCCCTGACCACTAAATTATTGGTGTTGAACAGACATCGTTGACAGCTCGCATTGGACGGAGTGATGATACAAACAGCGAATCGGAAGTCATCAAAGCGGGCGATATTCACATTTACAAAATGCATCTGGTCTTTCCTTGTTTACATACATTAAAACTATAAAGTTTACCTTGTTTACCTATTAAGACTGTAAATTTTATTTACAGTTATAATAGATAAACGTTTCGTAACGTTCTATAAACGTTTCCGCATTATTTAACTGGTAAATTTCAAACGGTTTCATACTTCCGTTCCCCGACCGTTCCCCGGTCGTTCCCAGGTTATTCCGTTCCCCGTTCCCGCTTTTAGTAATAAATAGCCTCGTGTGAACGCAGTGAAAAATGCGCACCGTTTTGCCTTTGGAATCCGGAGCGAAATGAAAACGGTGTCGTGTGAACGAAGCCCAAATAAAATAATCGTTGTCTTTTTAAATTTTCCCTTTATCAAAGTAAAATCCAACGGAAACATCCAATTAACACATCAGTTTTCATATTCGTGTTTACAATTACCGAAACCGCTAAACGGGAATCGAACATGGGTGATAAAAATAAACCTCATAGTAAAATAGTTAATGGTAAAATTTTGGTTCTCGATTATCCGAATTTTTGGCGTATCCGAACGGCCCAGCAAAAAATTGAGCTCAACTTGTTCGGATAATCGAGGATGTACTGTACCAGTTGGTCAAAACAGATCCTGAAATGGGGAACTTTACGAGCTAAGCCGCGAGGAAGAATATTTATATAAAAAAGAATGTACTCACAAAACCTTCGAATATCAAACAACATTCTGGTTCCTGGTTCACCAACTCACAAAACCTTCGATTATCAAACAACATTCTGGTTCCTGGTTCACCAATTTACAAAACCTTCGAAACAGCACTCCGGTTCTTGGTCATCCGACTCACGAAGCCAAGGCAAACATCTATCGCGCGGCGTAGGGGCCAAAAATCTTTCGTCGCACTGTCGTTTGTCGCAAATTGCAACCACGGAACCTAGGTTTTGCCGTCGCAAACATTTTCCGCCGACGACCCTTAGGACTCGTGGTGGAGATTTCGACCACGACACATAAGTGTTGTGGTCGTAAAATTATGCGACGACGACACCTAGGTGTCATCGTTTTGAATAAAATACGACCACAACACCTATGTGTCGTGGTCGGAAATCTCCACCACGAGTCCTAAGGGTCGTCGGCGGAAAATGTTTGCGACGGCAAAACCTAGGTTCCGTGGTTGCAATTTGCGACAAACGACAGTGCGACGAAAGATTTTTGGCCCCTACGCCGCGCCATACTCATTTCACTGCATCACTGTCGCATCTCACTTGGCTTCACTTCACCACCTTATCCACGAGTATCACGACGACCAACTTGAACAACGACAATCTATTCGCGACACAAATTCAAATTTTTCAAATTCATTTCATTCAGCAACAAAATTACAGATTACATACTGATACAATAACTACTAGTTAAATTTTACAAAAAATAAAGTGGATTACAAAAACTAATCAAATGAGTTGCTTAGGACGCTGAGGAAACCGAAACGGTTTTCGAGCTCAGTGCCCTATTTTAGAGTATATACTTATTGTAAATTACATAGAGGTTAAAATAAAATACAAATTGCAATGTAGAAGAACAGCATAGCTACAATAGTCAATATAATGTGCGGTCGTTAGTTTACATTTCAATATTTTATAGTTCAGTTTGAATTTGAAATTTTTACAGCATAAAGAGTAAATAGAAAAAGAAAGGAAAGGGGGAAAATAAAAAGGGGAGGGGGTGACACGGAACTTATGTTTGATAATCATTTCAAAAGGTTCCTTGGATTTGTGTATTAACGAATTTTTGTAATATTTGCAAAAAAGGTTTTTACTTTTTTGTTCTCTTATCTCGAGAGGTATATTATTCCAGATTTTAATACCATTGTATGTGAAACATCGTTTTTTGTAGTTAGTCCTTATTACAGGGAATGCAAATTGTTTATTTGCAGATTGTCGAGTTTGATAGCCATGTCGACAGGTAGTTTTTTTCAAAAAAATTGTCAAAAATAGCACTCTGATTGCCATTGATTATGTCATATATGAGTTTCGAGCATTCAAGATTGAAATTCTGCTCGAGATCTAAAATATTTAATTTGGTAAAAAGTGGTTTAGCACTGGCTGTATATTTTTCAAAATTATGATTCTTAAAGCTTTGTTTAAGTTTCTTTGAACAGATTTGGTAACTGTTGCAGTTGCGCAACCCCAGTTGATAATTCCATAATTAACATGGGGGGCAATGAATGCAAAATAGAGATTACGCAAAATTTGAGCTGGGACAAAGTGCCTCATTTTTGCCAGTATTCCAATGCCTTTTGAGATCTTCATGTTAACATGTTGAATATGTTGTTTCCAATTTAAGTTTTTATCAAGTATTACTCCAAGATATTTAATGTAGTCTTTTTGTATGATTGATTTATTGTTAATTTTTAGATTTACTTGGTAAGATACATTTTGCTGAGTAGATGTGATAATAAGAAAGTTTGATTTTTCAACATTTAAAGTTAATTTATTTGCAGTGAGCCAGTCCGATACTTTAGTTAATTCCTGATTAACAGTATTATCCAAATTTCTCAAATTTTGATTGGAGAAAAAAATACTAGTGTCTTCTGCGAACAAATGAAATTTAAGTAGCTTGGAGACCAAAGGCATATCGTTTATGTATAGAAGAAAAAGAAGACGTCCAAGAACACTACCTTGTGGTACTCCACTAGTTATTTTGCATGAATTTGATAGCTCTCCATTGATAGAAACTTTTTGCGTTCGATCAGTTAAGTAGGATTTGAACCAGTTAAGGGCAGTACCTCTTATACCATAATATTCAAGTTTATCAAGTAATATACTATGATCGACAGTATCAAAAGCTTTTGCTAAATCTAAAAATATACAGCATGAAAATGTTTTGTTTTCAATTGCATTTACAAGTTGATTGTATAAATCTAGAATTGCAAGAGAAGTAGAC
>RQOL01000945.1:0-122644 GCA_013076295.1 Sanderia malayensis
AGAATTGGAATGCTTGTTTGATTGTTGGTGGTTGATGACATGGGGATTTAAAGGGTCAGACGGACAAGGAATGTCTACCCAAATGGGTAAGTACCCACGTATAATTTGTTCAAGAAGGTGCGTAAAATGTGCCATTTCAAAATAGGGAGTTTTGGTTGGAAGAAAGTTATAATTTGAACATAAGTCATCAAGCCAAGAGGGTGATGTGAATGTCCATTCAGATGGGGAAAGGGTTATAAAAAGAGAAGGGTGACCTTTTTATCTTACAAAGTTAATTAGATACTTATGTTGACGTTTCCCAAAGCCTTGTGAAAAATGTTTGGTACTCAAGGCCATAAATGTGGTGCAGTCACAGAGCTTCGCCTGATTGATTGCACCTGTTATGGTCTTAAAAAGCCACCTGTCAAAAACAAATAGAACTACTGGGAAATTCATGCTGTAATCAACAATGGAGGTCAAACGTTTATTAATGAAAGACAATTTGCTGCTGCATCTATATTGTGTGCCCTCAAACTAAGATTCACACATCATTGTTAATGGATATAGGTTGGGCCACAAAGCATATCCGGCCTAACCCAGCGAAAAATTTTGAGAGACTTTGTTTTGTAAGAAGACTTTTTGGATAACATTAAAAAATTGTGTGCTGTTTGACAACGTAGCTTTTCATTTGAGTCAGGTAAAGAATTCATCTTGTCCTGTACAAACAGCAGAGAACAAATTTGCAGCTTTTGAACATTTTATCTCTCTGTTGCATAGGGGCAATGGAATTTTTTGCTTGTTTTAGGTCACGACTATAGTTTGGAAACAGTCTTCATGTTGAGATCCAATGACAGTTGTCACACCTGGTCCATGATAAATTCTTAATCCAAAAAAGTAACTCATTAACAACTTTACTGGAATTTTTATTTGCTTCAGGTATATCAGAAACAGGTCATTCATTTTCTGTTTGATAGCGTGGCAGGTGGTTGTAACAGTATGGCATGTAAAGACTTCCAGAAAAAGCTGGCATATCTTGTGTCCCATTGTTTTGTCATGGTGTGAATAATAAAAACAGTTAAAAACCTGTTAGATAAAATTTGTTCGGTATTCTTTGCTCAATTTATTACCATTGCTTCTGAAAAAGAGGAAGAAGCAAATGAAATTTCTGTAGAAACGTAAATAGAAAAATATTTATACAGTGGAATCCTGCTATAACAAACTCTGTAGGGACAGAGAAAATACTTGGCAATAGCGCGAGTTCGTTGTGCAGAAGGGACATTTTTTATGAAGAATTCCAAACACAAATAAGCTAGAATTTCTATTGGACCCTCCTTCAAGTATTCACGCTTAAGTGGCTAACTATATTGTTCCAAAAAAAACAGTTTACAGGATGACAACAGTTATTGATCTGATAGATTGCAAAAGGAAAAATGCTCAAATATGTTTAACAATGAAATGTCACAAAGAAAAGTCTATTACCACTTGATGTCAATTTTTTCATTACTATTTCTATTTTATCTACTTTTATTTCTTTCTGTTCTGTTAAACAAAATAATCAGTGAAATGTTTTTGTTACTTTTTGTTTCTCATTGCTACGTCATATAATTTCGCCAGGGAATTGATCTTCTTCGCATCTCGTTCCCTGTTTCCGCACAAAAACGGTTTGATGTTTGAAGCACATCCAGAAGTCGAAAAACGTCACCCTTCGCGATAGGTTTTCTCAAAAATTCGTTATATCGAGAGTATTTGTGGTCAGGGGATTGGAAGTTTGGTTCGTAAGAACGAAAGTTTGTTATATCCAGGGTTCAATATACAGGGAGTATTTAGAGTAGGATTTACTTCCCAGAATCCAAGGGGCCGGAGTTTTAGTTCTTAATACTGGGAAGTTTGTTATAAGCTGGGATCATTATAGCGAGATTCCACTGTATATAATAATAACAGGGTTTCTGTGGAAGTTCTGTACAATACAGACTGATATTTAAAGAAGATGTACATTATTGAAAACAAAAATTATTTAAGGTAAGCTAGTATGAAATAAATGATATTTTTATAGGGTCTTTTATTAATATGTAGATGAACACAAATCAAAGGGAAGCTCTTGCTATCCATATCCATTAATAAGGGCACTAGATAGGTTTTATATGGAGGAGAAAAATTTCGAAAAAGAAATTTATTCCAGTTTACTGTGAAAAACAAAATTGTAACACCCTAACAAAAAAGACTGGCTAAAGTGATAGGTAATGTCGGTAAACTAAATTATTTAATTGCATCTATAGGTAAATATGCAGTGTCAACATTTGTTCAAATTGAAATGTCCTCACTTCACTGGCTCAGATATCAAAATAATGGAAAAATTAGTAGCTGTGACTTTTATATGATTTGGAGAACAAAAGATATTTGAAGAGAAAAAAAATTTTCCGTCAATTTTTTACCAGGTGCAAGTCAGCAGTTTTTTATCTTGAAGTTTTTTGGGTATGAGCGTCTTGTGTATCTTCATGGTATCTATCTACTCGGCAAGTTTCAGCAAGTTAAAAATTCACGAAGTTTTCAGCACTGAAGACTTATAAATTCAGTCACTTGTAACTTTAGACTCTTATGAACTCAGAGTCCGAGGTGATGTGGGAAGTATATATCAATAACATAAACAAAGTATGGAAGTTTCATCGCTATAGGTACCCGGGTTAGTTTTCATTGCAATATGACAATTATAACATTTTCCTGTTCAGCTGCTGCTCATGATGGTGGATAAAATATCAAAGAGGTCCAAGGAATTAAATAACCGTCTTCTTAGGCCAAGCAATGCATGAGAAACGAGAAGCCTACAGGGGTACAAGAGTGCTAAGCCTAAATTGGGTACCAGTCCCTTAACTACAAATTAAACTACTTAACTACTTCTACTACGCAACGTTTACTACACAACATTTCCCATACTAAAACCTTATAAATTCAAACATTTATAGCAATCAACTCGTCTTAAATTTTCAAATTTTTTCAGGTCACTTGTGGATACAGTCGAGAGCTGTCAAATGTAAGAATTATATACTGCTGCCTGCCTTTCTCTATGTTTGAAATTTTCTGAATGTCCTGAAAATTGATGAAATTTTCCATACTGAAGACAATAAACTTGAACAAGCTGTAACTTTAGTTTCAATCTTAGGATAAGGTTCACACCTTGGCACCAGGTCGACACCTACGACCTCTATTACGCCGTACAATGTCAGAGCTAAAGCCTGCATTTATACTTGAAATATCGTCATTTCTTTGTTTTTTCTTCTTTTTCATTTGTGGTGCTTTCTCAGTACTTCTCTTTCGCCCGCCAGATTTGCTTGTAAGTTGTTCTAACATTGTTGAAGAACTACTGGTTGCATTTCGGCTTCCCCTTGCCCTTCTGCTAAGAGATTATCATTCAGTGGATCAATATCATTCAGTGGGTCTTAATTTAAACTCCTTCGTTTTTTCTTGTTTTTTTGTAGTGGTAAGATGTCACAGATACTACCACCTTTTAAAAATTCCTCTGCATTTTCGGTTGTCTTGGCCATCTTTTTGGAGTACTCCGATGGGTTACGCAAAAGGGGTTGTGCAACTTTCAATTGCACCCCAACAGCAAACAAGGCTGCACCAACTTTGATCATTGAATCTGGCACTTCTTCTCTCTCATGAAAGTTCTTGACAATGTTAATAACATTTTTCTTATTTCGTCTTCTTCAAAAGTGCCCTGGAAAACTTTCTTACGGATCTTCAGATTCCCCATTGTTGAATACACACTGGAGTTTATATTTTTTCCAAATTTTTTGCTTAACTTTCTGTCTTGCAATTGACATTTATTTTTCAAAAGCGTTGAGGCAGCGTTGAGGCAAATTTAGCTACTCACAGCATTCTCGCTGCAGATGAGACATTGCAATTTTTCCTTCTGGAAACTTTTTTACCACTTCATACGGCCGGAAGAGGTTTTTCGGGAAGTGATTGAAGAAACAAACTCCTTGTGGTCTTGTTTGGTAACACAGGCCATCTAAATATACCTAATAACATGGAGTTACGTTTTTGTATTGGAATTGTGAAATATTAGAAATAAGACTTACTCGTGTGAAATATGTTTGTACTTGTGTTACCTTTCATCGATATCAAGCACACAAAACTATATGAATAGGTCTGCAATTATTATCCTTAGCGTGAAAAATTCCAAACTAAAAGAATGAAAGGAAGCTGGTGTCTCTATTTATACACTCCCATGTCACAACAGGAAAACGACGCTATCCAATTTTGAAACCGGTTACACATCACTAACCGTAACTAACCGTAACAACTGCCCATTCAAGGAAACAAGTCTAAAAGGTGGGTGGATAATGGAGACTTTGTAAAAGAAAGTTTAACACCAGTAGCATTAACCAATCTGTAGAACAAAGGGTTTTAATTTCAGAAGATAGAAGAAAAAGGCTAAAACCGGTTTACTTATTTAAATCATCTGAAATGGATGTATATGTGGAAATGTTTGATTTTCTTTAGCCTTCTCATAAACCATCTTCCACATCTGACACCTTCACAACCATTGCTTCACTATTATTATTGAGTCATGGGCTCTATGATAATTTTGTGTCACCGAAATTGTTATCATATGCAAACGTCTTTGACGTCTGTATCACCGTAAGAAGGCTTAACCTTTCTTCAGTCGAGCGAGACACTCCCGCCTTGCTATAGCTGAAGGCAGGCTTGGAAAAATGTACGTTATTTTTCCTGCCTCGTTGAGATAGCTGCTTAGCCAGACACGATTTTCGTGCTTAATACTCATTGCGACCTTTCAATGTGACACCTTCACAACCATTGCTCACTGTGAGTATAGAGCCACGAGCTCTATGGCAATTCTGTGTTCCCCGCATAGTTATTATGTACAGACTTCTATGATATCTGAGTGACCAAAAGAAAGCTTCGCCAGTTTTCAATACAGTGAGACACTCCTGGCTTCCTCTTGCTGAAAGCAGGGCTGCAAAACAGGTACAACATTTTGCCCATTGAAAGAGCAGCGTAGCAAGACCCGATTTCCATGCTGAATACTCATTGCAATACTCAAGCCTTACAATCGGACACCGTCATAACCATCGCCCCACTGTGAGTATTGAGCCACGGGCCCTATAACAAATTTGTTTGGTTAACATAGTTGTTCTGTGGAAGTTTCTTTGACGATTATTCAGAAAGAACGAAGTCGTCTTTGACAGATGGAACTTGGCATGTTTTTCCTTCGAGGGTGGCGATAGGTGGTTGTTGGGCAAAGTGCTCGCACACAAGAACCATATGTCTTATGGGAAGGGTATTTAAAGTGTGGACAATGTGGTGAAAAATAGGTCGATAGGTTTCACTGTACTTGGAGATATATGAGGTTACATATTTCAGTACCATGACTCTGCCAACACTAGCTTGAATATCCATGGAACAGCAGAGTGATAGTAACATGGTGGCTATGTAGGCTTTGAAAATTAATGCAAACGCATCTGCCAGGTGGCTTATGTCAAGAGTCTCAGAGTTGTTGTCATTAGTGACAAAGGTTTCCTTTTCTTGCTTCACTACGCAATACAGTAAGTCCCCGCATATAAGAAACTCTAATTTTCAAATGAAACTGTCTTGTTTCTTATATGTGAGAAAATATTTTGAAATTAGGCTGGCTGATTTCTTATATGGCAATTAAGAAATGGCTGATTTAAACATATTGATAAACTTACCGCAACATTAAAATTATCCCAAGAAATGAGTAATTGTGAAAAAAGTGAAAGATTATCTCAACCATAGAAATACACTTTAGTATTTAAGATTACAACAAGACTAAAACAGTTGCAAAATATCTATAAAAAGAAGCTAACTTGGTAAAATTGTAATCTTCTCTATGTGCGAGTGAAATAAGAATTCTTTTAACTCAACGGCTGGGTAATGCGTGGTACAGAATTAACTCCGAATATCCTGGTACCAGAATGTCAGCATATTTTGTATGCACTGTGCCTCATACAATGCTCTGCACACTTACAAACGGCGCCAGCAACCGTCACAAGAAAAGGTTTGTGAGGATCGGCATTGTTTACTGCAAAAAAGTTTCTCACTCCCAGAGCTCTAACGATATTGTTTACTGATTGTACCACCAAAGAGGCGTCTTTGAACATCTCCTTAACGATGGCATTAGTTGCGAAGGTGATGTCACTTTCTTGTGGTGCAATTTATAGCTTGCATACCCGATCTTGTGGTATTGGCATTGTGTTGGCAATTTGCTGCTGCGTGTCTGGCAATCACTGAAACGATTGGTCAGGAGCATGGTGAACGACTGGAGCAGAGTTGAACATTTTAAGCTTCTGTTGGCCCTCTTTGGAGCTCATGACATAATACTCATCACCATTGACAGCCAGCATCGTGGAGGCGTCGTCCACCCTGTACTCTCCATCCCCAAACATGGCAACAAGAACATCTGTTTGCTGACCTCTGACACAGCATGAATAGCCAAAGCAGCTTCTGTAAATGAAAGCTTTTTTTCTTTGAGTTGAGACTTTATAGGACTGTGAGCACATTCGTTTGCATTTTGGGTATAGACATCTGGTGGATACCCCAAAACTGTAAGATTAATAAAATTAATCAACATCTAACAACACCAAAAGAACATACAAGGATGCAACAAATATTAATGACTGAAATAATCAATCAATGGATGCAAGTCTATTGGCAGAACAATAAATCCGTCGTCCATATATCAAACGTGTTTTTCCTCGAGGAAACCAACAGTGAAACAAACATGTGATGGGGCAATATTTGTTCCCATAGCTGTGCCTTTTTTCTTTTTATATATTATGTCATCGAATAAACAATTGTTATTTTCCGACACAAATATTGCTGATTCTAAGATAAAAGCCTCTGAAAAACGTGTGTGTATTAAATCTCTTTTCTTTTGATTCCAATATTTAAGTGCTTTAATGCGGAGTCATGGTCTAATAGTAAGGTATATTAGTTATTTTTAAAAATATTTTAATCCCTTTATGTACAATTACCTATTAATTTTTGAAAGTTTCAATATAGGTCACACTCTGATGATAGGAGTAGCTTGAGAGGTCTGTGCCAAAATTTTGTGAAATGTTTTAAAAAAGTCTTCGTCTCTCTCTACTTTTTGGTTCATCCGAACTATTCAGTATTGTCTATTTTTCTATTATCCTACCAATATAGCATTTCATATATACATACCAGCTGCACTACGTATCCTTACTGACATGGTGTTCTTGATCCAAGGCAGTTTGTGAGTTTCGAAATATTCAGCAAATGCTTCACCTTTTGGGTGCAATGGTATCCAACTGTGTCTGGCTGAGTCGGAATATCTGTTCATCTCGTCAGAGCTCCAGCAATCAGTCAGCCCTTTGATCTTCTGACTGCCTTCAATGACACCAAATATACATTTTTTTATAAGAACACACATTATAAGAACACTGAGGCTCAACTTCTCAAAAAAATAAGAACAAGTTTAGAACATGCTCAGCCTCGGATGAGAAATTAAAAAAGAAATAAAAAGCGATTTTTGAATTTTTTCACTTCAACAAAACAAAACCATGCAATTCCTAAACAAAAGTCATTCATAAGACAACGTGTTATGCCGTAGTAAAGTAGCTGAGTACATGTATAAGTAATGTTTGAGTTCTGGTCTAATATCACTGCAAAAATAGAATAAGAACACTTTTCAGAACATTTGATGCCTTGACACATGCCTCAAATTATGAAAAAATTAAGAACATCGAGCCTCGGCAAAAATGATCTGGTTCTTATAAAAAAAGTGTATATCTCTGAGGATTTCAGCTTTCTCTTTTGACTTTATACGAAGCTCTGATAGCTTGGAAATGACGTTGTCTCTCATTTGGATATCACACATGAAATGAGTGGCATCTGTGAAAACGGCTTTCAGGGCATCAGAAACGCTGACCTGTCCATCTGTTCCAAAGCATGTTACATTTGCTAGTGGACGATGGAATCTCACAATGTTTGCTAGCAGCTGGAAATGTGATTCGAACCCTTTCTTATAATGGATCAGTACAGGACCAATCATTACTGGATGGACGCCCAATTCTGTTCGCAGCTGTAGATGACAATACGTTGAGAGAGTGACATAAAAATGGCCAATATTGTATGTAGGGTCAACTCCCCATACGATAAAACTATGTGCATCTGTGCAAAGCCACTGCATGTCTTGCAGTTGCTGATTATTTGCTAGAAATACAGTTTTCTCTGGGGCTACAGTTACATTGTGTAGAAATGCTGTCTCCGTATGCCTGAAAAATGAAAAGAGTTATGAGCATGAAAATGAAGAGCAATTCGACAAATGAATGAAACAACTTGTTTGTGTAGTAATGGAAAATAGGCGTAATGGGGGAAGCCCCAGTTTTCCAAAATGATGCGAGTCTGGCAGATTATTAACACTTTGCCTGCAAATAGTCTACAAAATCTTTTAAAATTCAGAGTGTTGTACCCACCCACTTTGCATGAAAATCCAAGAAAAATTCCCAATATTTCTTAATACAAATGATGTCAAAAGGGGGTCTTGATTAAATAGCAAAAGCTCCCAAATGGCTTTCAGCAGGCCTGTCTATAGTCAGATTTGACACATTGACAATGGTCAGATTTATAGCATCTTTTGCAAAGTTTGCAAAACTCTCTGGAAATTCAGAATTCTGTAAGTTGCTAAAAATCATGGAGAATCTGGAAATACGTTTCCAAAATGTTCGGGATTTTCGGGTAAGCCTACCTCTTGTTCTTTGCACATGGCTGTTATTTCCACAATCTCATCTTGGAAGGACTTCATCCGAAGGTTCGTTATTTGTTGACAGATGATCAGCATAAGATTTCACATTTTCTACACCACCTACTTCAGCTATTAAATGCCGGAATGCATGTTTACTTTGCTCATCAGGTCTAGCTCTTTTCATGTTCTGCTTTACAGATGCTTTAGTTTGTTGATTTTGTAATCTCCTATTTTGCTTTGTCAGGATATTACAGGATGGGCAATACATTTCTGCTTGGCATACTGCATTTTTAAACTGAATAAAAGATAAAAAAAACCTGAATAGTAAAACCTCTGGAATTTGTACCCACGGCTGGGCAGAAATAACCATTTCAGTATAAACATGAATATCAGAGAGATGTGGAAAACACCTCGATCTTATCATATACCAGCTGTTCATCACACTGTACGGCTTGGTCAGATTCTGATATAGCCTCTGCAGCAGTGTCGACTTCTAGAGTTACTGAAGTGTCAGTTTCTGGTGCAGGTTGTAACAATTTTTTATGGCTTTGATAGTCTATAATCAAAATACAGTTTCTACCTTATATACGGTACAGAAAAGGATTCAACAGATATGACAAAATTTGACTAGTGGGATATATTGTTCATAGAAAAGATCTCACCTTACCATTTGCCGTCCCCTACTACTGGTTTTACCTTTAAAACAACCTCCTCCTTCTTCCTCTTCAACAACAGGGTGAATTGAGGGTACCGGAACAACACAAATTTCACCCTCTTTCAAATATTCTTTCATTCTGCCAAAACCAGGAAGATTGGTGAACCTTCTTTCATAGTCTACATGTTTAAAATGGCTAGAGCATATCACTGATGTGTTTGTTGGTGTCCAATGAGCTCTTCGCCTCTGGACAAAGGCCAACCATTGCCTCCTTCTTCACTTTGTGACTAGCCTATCATCCTCAAAAAACTGTATTCTGTGCAAGAAAATACCTTTTGCAGAATCCCTGACATTATTGCAATGTCCAACAACACAGCGCCGAGGCATATTTTATAATTTTAAAACTAATTTGAATAACAAATTTGATTTTATTTGCGATCTCCAAACTTTCACTGAATCTTCAACTATCACCGGGCAGGATGTTGTTCAATGTGCATGTTTTGGTTTCTATGTCATAAGCTAATTAGGCCCAGACTTCTAGTCTCAGCGGCTTAGTGCCCCCTGAAGCTGCCAAAACGCAATTTTGGACCTTGATTGTGACAATACTATTTATCACAGAAAATTTAATACTCATTTTCAGAATCAGTGTATTAAATCTACTAAAATATAATATCATCTCATTTAGGGTTGTATGCTCTTTAAGTGAACAAGTATAGTGAAATGTGATTTTTTATAACAAATCTACTTAATTGATCTAATATCATTCCAAATTTTCATGTAGATTTTATATAGTTGTACAACACATGCTTTAACAATAGATAAGCAAAATTTTTTTTCTTCATCTTGATTTTCTCCCATATTTATGAGACCTTTATCACCCAACATGAAGAAGGTATAGAAATATCTTTCTTGTAATTGTGAGGATAATTTTGTTTCACTTCATGCAATATTGAACATTTATGGACACCAAAGGCCCTATGAATTCGTTTGTCTGTAACTGTGGCCTTGTTTTGCATAACAAGGCCACATGCACTTGCTGTGCCAATAACAATCCATCCTCAAAAATGAGCAAGACCTGTGTAAAGACCCTCCAAATTTTTCACAAAATAAGCATTTACTAGCCGGGAGCGGTCACTTCGCTCCCTCCCCGGAGCCCATCAAGTAAAATAGCTTAATCTGGATGGCGCACTTCGCACGCTGCATACACATATACATACCTACATATAAACCTATTATATACCGAACTACTGACTGGGATGGCCTAATATTTGTGACTGGGATGGCCGAGTGGTTAGATCGCTTAACCCTTGTTGAAAGGGTTGTGGATTAGAGCCCACCTTCAGACCTGTCATATAAAGTGTGAGGAGAGAATTTGCCAGCTCTCTGTAATTCTAGGCAAAAAGGCAAAAGGAATCACGAGGTGTGGTCACATCGAGAGGAAGGACCAGGGTCGCACCGCTTCGATGAGTCTAGCTATTCAGTGGGCCCTTTGTGCTTAGCACATAAACCAATACCTTACGAAGATAGTAAGCGTATTTGCCTATCAATCAATATCAATACCTACTATGCAAACATACCATGCCTACTATACCTATTATACCAACATACTATACCTACTATACAAACATGCTATACCTACTATAAAACATACTATGCCTACTACACCTACATAAAAACATACTATACCTACTATACCTACATAAAAACATAGTATACCTACTATACCTACTATACAAACATACTATGCCTACTATAAAAACATACTATACCTACTATACCTACATAAAAACATAATATACCTACTATACCTACTATACAAACATACTATACCAGCTATACCTACTATAAAAACATACTATACCAACCATGCCTACTATAAAAACATGCTATACCTACTAACAAAAATATTACACATACTATACCTACTATACAAACATACAAACACTTGTCGAAAGTTTAAATGAGGAAAATCCTGCAAATAGCGCCTGAAAAATTCATAACTTTGACTTTTGTTTACGTTGGGCCTAAGCGTTGAAAGCATGCCAAAGCAACGCCTACTACAAAAACTACAGCTATTTCCACTCAAAACACTAAACAAAGCTATCACCTGTGTTCCGAATTGTTTCCTGAAACTCTGCAGGGTTTTGAAACAATTAGCAGCTCCTTACAAAGAAAATTCAGCTCGTAAAACACTTTGAAAGGCGCCCTTTGTGTGCAAAACAAAAACACGTGTGTTCTCCAAAAGTACCTGCTGCAACCGAGGGTGAATAAAGAAAAACGACCGAAAATTCGCATGGGTCGCCTGCAAGCCGAGGATGAAAAACGAAATTTAATCGACAACCCACATGGGTTGCGGGAAAAGAGCCAATCAAATTGCAGGAAAAGGTGAAAAGTGTCACATGAAGAGCGAACACTCTGTTCGAAAATGGAGTTCGGGACGCGAGTTTGGAAATTTCGCCAGCGTAAACCGTTGTTTTTTCGTGATGGCACAATTAGCAGAATAATTAATGGAATAATTCAATAATTTGGGAGAAAATCGAAAACAACATCCATTACCCTGGTTAAATTAGGAAACTAAACATTCAGTGTGAATTTCATTGGCATATACCCACATACAAAAAAGCCTTTGTGATTACACGGTTCGCCGTTCCGTCAATTGTTTTGAGGCATTTGACGTATTGCTTCAGGTCGAATTTATTGTTTTGGCAAGGAAAGTGCGTCATCACATGACTCCGCAGATCTACTACGCATGGCTACTACGCATAATCTTGGTAGGGAGTATAGAAGAGTGGTCTTAATGGCTACCAGTTTTTCATTTCTTTTCAAAGCCCTTCCTTAATTCAAGTCATTGAACTTCTCCTTGCAGCTTTTGTGGAACTTTGCCTCATGCTGTTCAATGTTTCCTTAATGCCATCGCCACAATTCAACACAGATAAATTTAAATTGCTAGTTGCTCCATTTGTTTAAGGAATTAAATGAGAAGCTTATGATTTGTGGAGATGGAAGGCATGACAGTATGGGACATTGTGCCAAATATGGTGCCTATTCAGTCATGTGTAGTAACAACCAACAACTTATGCACGTTGAACTTGTATGGGTACAGTGTGATCGAAGTCAGGCAACAGGGCAGAAAACATTGATTTAAAAGTATATGAAAATATGCTGATTTTATCTTCTTTGAAAATTTATGCATAAAGTAGATCTTAAAGAAATATTATGGTGCAAAGAGAAATGAAGCTGGAAGCAGCCCCTTGATGGAATATGAATGTTGTCGAAGAAGTTTCTTATTTCTCAAGCATCATGAATTTGATATCAATGTACTTCTTTCTGATCGGACTACTTGGTCTGTCATGGCAAAAACTCACACACATTTTTTCATAAGCGAAAATCCATTTTTTGATTTTATCAAATATTTCCATTTTGCGATTACACCCCCCAAAAAAGCAATCTTGACTCGGAATTTTGGCATGATTTCAGTAGTTGTATTTACACCCCCTAAAAAAGCAATTTGGTTTCAGATTTATATTACTGATAAACATAGCGTCACATCATGATTCCAGTTTGACGGGGGTATAAAAGCATGGTCACGGTTGTGGTGTTATTGGATTTTTATAATGATAGCATTATAAGGATCCTTAAAAGAAAAAAGTATTTTTTTCAAATTAATGAATGCCGATATATTGAATGGTAAAGAATGATCAATCTAATGAAAGATATTTACTCGAAGTAAATGGTTAATTTTTTTATTATTTCCCGTTTTTTATTATTAATCTGTTCTAATGCTTCATCCTTTTGTTTTTTACCATATTTAGCCATCGTTTTATATCTCTTTCCGTCGATGATAGAGTCGAAAAATAGCTGTTTGTTTTTCGTATCGTCCTTAATGGCCAATTTCTTCTCGAGTTTAGCTATTCTCGCCTCTAGCTGTCTTTGATTCTCTATGATAACGTTATATTCTATCTTTTTTGTTTTTGTTTGATTTGCCTTAATGTTTAATGATAGTTTACCGTACTTTTCGGCATATTCTTGGATATATCCATTTTCAACTTTTTAAAATCTCTTTTTGTCTTTACTTGGTGCATTAATGATTAGTTCTATTTTTGGGTTTCCATTTTGAACTTAAATACTTGGATTTTATTGTTTGATAGATGCCATTTAAGCCATGTCTTTAGTTCCTCGCATGTTGATCCAATATATATATTTTCATTTTCAAATGTCACTTTGTATATTTTCCAGTTTTTGTATAAACTGTTTAATTTACTATTAACTATTTCTAATGTTGGTTGCCTTCGGTTGAAACACTTATTTTTTATTTCTTTATTAATTAAATGTATGTATTTTATTTTTGTTGTTCTACTCAATGCTGTATATAGTTGTTCTTTGTCCATTCGGTTGACATCATCAATGTTATATGGTTCATTAATATCTGAACCCTGGTATTTATAAACGGTTACACAAAAAGCTGGGATGAAGGACTCGGAAAACGTTTTTTCATCAAACCATTCATTGTTAACTTTAAATGTATTTGCTTTTATTTCTTCTATTTTAAATTCCATTGTATTGAATATGTTTTTTTCTTTAATGTTCTTTGTGGCTAAAACTGGCAAATCTTGACACACTTTATATGTTTCTTTTTCATTAGCATGTCTGAAATCTACCATTTCATATCTCTTGCCCTTTGTCAATTGATTACAATGATCTGTGTTAACCTTTTTTCTCGTTGAGTTCAAATAACATATATTTTTATAAAATTTCCTATCGACAGGTTGAAAATATTTTGATACTTTACCATGTTTTAAGAATGTTTTTAACATCTCATGGGTTTGCATGTCATACCTGCATGATTTCTCTATGTATTTTAGAGTTTCGACCTTTGGGCACATTTCACAAACTGTTTTTGAATCCAAATAATCATATTTTATTTGACTACCACTTTCGACAGGTTCACATTGTTTGGGGTCTCCGAACATGTAAACAGTGTTATTGTGCATTGTAAAGGCTTTATAAATCAATGTCATCCATTTATTAGGTATCATACTGAATTCTTCAATAAATATGGTATTGTTCTTGAGACTTTTAATGTTTGTTTCAACGTTTGTACCGCTGAATTCACAAAAGTAAGAATCGAATGTGTGGCATATCTTATTAGCTTCGTCCTTATTGAAACCCATCTTAGTTAATCTATTCTTGACATTTTCAACTGCTTTGTTGCTAAATGATAAAACGATTGGGTTATCTGCTTCCATAAATATTTTACAAAGTCTATGAGTTTTACCAGATCCAGCTTGACCGTTGAATATACACCCTTTACCATTTTCTACCTTATAGTCTGCTGTATCCATGTTTTCCCTATAATGTTTTTCAAAGTATGTTAATTTACTATCTGTAACATATGCTTTGCCTATCTTTTTAGTACTAAATTTGACATCTCTTTTATTTTTAAACAACTTTTTTGGGTTGGTTATGTATAATCCATCTGTATTATACCCACATAGAACGCTATCCTTGCCGTGACATATTTCTATTAATTGCAGACATTTTAATATGGCTTCAGATACAACAAAAAGGTTAATACTTGTATGGTCTGAGAATATGCGATTTACTTTTTGCTCTCGTATATGATAAATTCCATTATGGTGATCGATTGTTACATTTTTACCTTTACTTATAGCAGACGTCCAACATGCTGTTGCTGTTTTATAGTCCGTACAAGTAAAGCCATGATTTGTTTTATTGTATTTTCAGCCGAGATCTCCAATAAAGCTATTTGCTATTTTCTTTGCCTTACCCTCTGGGAGGTTATTAAATATATATTGAAAGAACTCACTAAATGTATCTGGTTTCAGTGCTTTTTTAGTTATGATTTTATGTTTGATCTGAGTAAGAGGCATATGTAAAGTATCAACGAGGTATGATACAAGATTAGAGCTGTAAAAACCGGCTTCAATTTTAATAGGATTACTATAATTTTCTAGTACCGTTTCATCTATGTAGAATTCTCCACACGATTTTAGATCGCTTTTATGGTTAAAAGGCTCAACAACGTCATGAATGTTGTAAATTGGAATGTCATTTTTATTGTTTAATAAGATACTAGGATAACACTTAGCTATATCAATACTACTAACATCTTCTGGTATCTAATATTACTATTCTGCGTCGTCACGTGACAAGGGCTCGAAACTACGCTGAAACAATAGATTCGCCCCGAAACAATAGGTCGAACGCCCCAAAACAATGGGCCGAAACGGGGAACGAGGTATCCATAAAGGCTTTTTTTTGAGGCCCTCAATCTGTCCTATTTTTAAGTGAGTTGTTCTTTGCCGGCTGAACCAAAAAGTTATCTATATGAGAGCTCACAGTTTCGACTAAAAGGTTAGGAAATTCTTTATTTTTGTTCGCCTAATTGGCTATCACGAAAAAACGACGGTTTACGCTGGCGAAACTTCCAAATTAGCGTCCCCGATTCCATTTTCGAAAAGAGTATTCGCTCTTCACGTGACGCGTTTCACCTTTTCCTGCAATTTGATTGGCTCTTTCGCAACTTCACGTGAACCGGGACGCGTTTTTCGTTATCATGCAAATTTGCCCTCGGCAGGCAGCGGGTACTTTTGGAGAAGATGCGTGTTTTTGTTTTGTACACAAAAAGTGAGGTGGACGCCTTTCAAAGTGTTTTACCAGCTGAATTTTCTTTGTAAAGAGTTCTTAATTGTTTGAAAGACCCCTGGAGAGTTGCAGGAAACAATGGAGAACACAGGTGATAGCTTTGTTTTGTTTTTTGAATGAAATAGTTGTAGGGTTTGTAGTAGGCGACCGCCATTGTTGCTTCGGCATGCTAACAACGTTTAGGCCATGGTCAAAGTTTTGAATTTTTCCGGCCCTATTTGCACGATTTTCCCCATTTAAATTTTTGACAAGTGTTGTCTGATAACACAACTAAAATAATGTGTTGTTTTTTTTTGTTTTTTTTTTGTTTTTTTACGATTTCCAACAAAGTTGCTTTTCACTCGGGAAGGAGCAATTTTTCAAGCAACACGCGTTGTTTTTGCATTTGCGAGAATTCAATTTAGCCTGCCACAATTCATTATTTTTTACCCAAACACTTTCGATAATTGTTCCCCAACATATTACCTTCATGTTGGTGTTTTTTAGTTCAACTGGGTCACTATTTGCCACGGTAAATACTATTTTTACTTGCTAAAGTGTGTTCAAAGGTTTTGCTTTTTGCACTGCTCCGAAATTTCATTCAAACCACTTCCACTAAATGGTCTCTAAGAATTCAGTATTACTTATTTAAGAGATGAGACTATTTGCAACGTGTTCGCTGTTTCCTTAGCCACAGTTTGATATAATTTTTATTACAGATTGAGTTTAAATTTTCCAGGATTGATTAAATTTTTGAAAGCACCTTTTTTTTCAAACTTCACACTGAAGCTATCAACTTTCAGAAGCAGCTTTCAGGGGGGCAGCATGGGCGCGGGGCGGTCGCTTGGCAGGGGGGAGATTCGACCTCCCACCTTTACTTTCTTTAGTAATGTTGCGTCGTAATATGTATTGTAGGGTATGTAGTGTAGGGTATGTTACACATGAATAGAGAAGAATAGGAGAGAATTCAGAAGAAAGTACAAGGATGGAGAACAATGGACGCCGTCGCAACTGAGTTGATAATAAAGGGTGATTTGTGTTGCAATTGCTTTGAGACCTTGTTTTTTTGAGAAACTCTTAATATCGTTTAAAATGCAAATTTCGTTAATTAGACTTTGAACTCCATAAACTGCATAAATAGCGTAAACATTGCTAGTAAAATCAGTGCTGAATTCATGAACGCAGAGTAGCTTCAAGTTGCTGTGACAAGGACCAACAGATTGTAAGTTTGTAGTTATTTTGCTCTATTTTACTTAGTTTATGACATGATTTTCTCGCTGTTTTGTTTCGTACTATTGCTCCTATTATTCTTGTTTTGTAGTTTGTTTATTTCTTGAAATTAATTGATAGGCTAATTCGTCAAGTCGTAAACATAATGTCAGTTTTTTCTTATTTATTGCGTTTTTAGCAAACCATCACAATTTATCAGTATACGAGTTGTTTGTTTTGCTTTGTTTGCCCTCGTTGCTGCGTGTAGCCGTGATGCGTCGGAATCCAGTCCTGTAGTGAAGAGCTACATCAGTTTGAATCTGTTTGACGTTTGAAATTGGAATTCGGTTGTTCGCGTGATAGCTGTGATGGAACAACAGAAGGCCATCGAAGACGAAGAGAACGCTGATGAAATCCGTGAGTTCAGTGAAGTACGAAGAAACCCCCCGAGTGCCAGAGTAGACAACAAAGGCGTGAATCCAGAGGAAATTCGAAGGCGGAAACAAGCAAGAGCAAGTGCCAAGAGGCAGTTAACAATTTCAATCAACCGGATCTCAGATGCCCTGACGATTGGTGAAAGTGCTGCGAATACTGTGGAAATTTTAGAGCTTCAAGCGGTTGAGAGAAACCTGGATAACGTGTTTGGAAGTTTCGTGAAAGCGTGTAACCAGTACAGAGATGCCCTGGTTGATGAAGACGACATCGAAGAGTGTGACGTGTATTCCCACGAAGCGAAAACAAGATATCTCGATATCAAACAAAGGGTTTCATTCTGGCAAAGTTCAAGGAATAAAGCATCCACCGATGGCAAAGAACCTCCTGACGTTAGTTCAGAAGACTCGATAAGCCAAGTAAAATCAAAATGTATTTCTAAATCTTCTTTCTCTCGCCATAGTTCAGGCAAAACGTTATCATCCCGTAGCAAGTTTTCCCTAGAACAAGAGCAGTTTCAAAGAGCGAGTCGTTTGGCGTCCCTTAGAGCCGAGTCATCAATGTTGAAACAACACCAGAGCCTTGCCAGTGAGGAACTCAGAATTATCCAGTTGAAACAGCAGTTGGCCTTAGAAACTGAAATGGCAAAGATGGAAGCCGAAGAAAGAGTCTGTGACGAATTCGTGAGATCGTTCGTTGGTCGCTGTGAAGGAGAATCACCAGTCCAGAATGTTTCAGCTAAGCCAGTCAAGTACCCCATGTATGATGAATCTGTGAACAGTCGTAAAAATGTCGTGTCTGACGTGGTAGAGTCAGGAAGTGTGAAGATCACATGCACAGCCCCCATCCCGGAATCGATCATGAAGCGTGATGACATATTCGTTGTTGAAAATTCCTCGTTGCCCTGTGTGTCCACAACAAAGAAGACAACCACACCCTATGCTCCTCCCCAACACAGAAGAGAAGATGAGAAAGTGAGTCACGTGATGAGCCCTTACGCAACAGCTTGGCAGCCAGACGGTGTACATATGTATGATGTTCCTCCGCAGAAGTCAAACTATGCGCATCAGAAGCCTAAAACCTCTCCTCAGCACTATGATCCCCACCTGCAGATTCCAGATAACAGATACTCGAAGTATGAAGTTCCTCTTCAGTCACGTGATGCTCCTCCGCAGTGTCGAAATGATTCAGACATGTTGAAACGCCCTGCTTCAGACCGCAACAGTCCCCATCTGCAGTATGATGATGTTTGTGCTTCAGTGGAAGATGTTTCTCCGTCTTGGGAACCGTTTTCAGTAAAGATGAATGCCAAGAAAGAAGCAAACGTTGAAGAACCACCTGTGAGAACCCATGAAGATCCGAGTTGTAGCGATGGTGACGAAGGAGCATTTTGCTTAGAAGCCATGAAGAACCTTGCGACAGCTGCCCTACTTCCGAAATCCGAGTTGATGAGTTTTGATGGCAATCCGCTGAATTATGTGTTGTTCATCCGATCATTTGAAAACAATGTGGAGAAAGGTACCCATGATTCCAGTAAGAGGTTACAACTTTTAATTCAATTTTGCACTGGTAAAGCGAGAAAGGCAATTCAAAGTTGCATCCTGTTGAAGTCGGATGAAGGATATTTAAAGGCAAAAAGAATTCTCTCTGAACGATTTGGTGACTCGCATACCATAGCAAGGAGATGGCTATCCAAGATAATCGATGGACCTCAAATCAAGCACGGCGATGGTGAATCACTGCAAGATTTGGCGGATGATATTGAGAGCTGCGAGATAGCGTTGATGGCGACTGGCCGGATCATGATGTTGAACAATGAGGATCGATTGGTGAAAATTTTGCAACGTTGCCCCGTATTCGTGAGATCGCGTTGGCAATCGAAGGTGCAAGACCTCAGGAGCAAAGGGAGAGATCCAACTGTGGAAGATTTGCGAGCGTTGATCAGAGTGGCTGCGAATGAGAAGTCTGATCCTGTGTTTGGTGGAATAATGGAGAATACGACAAGCTGGCACACAACCGGAAAGGCCAAGATCATCAGACGGACTCCGCCATCAGGTGGTGCAGTGTTCAGCACAAATACCAGCGTTCAGAATCGCGTTAAAGCAGTCGGCGGTGGTAATTTCAAGTGTTTCTATTGCGAAGGTGATCACATGGTGGGAGAATGTGTCAAATTCAAGTCCGAAAGCGGTGACCTGCAATTCAAGTTTATCCGCTCCAAGAAGCTTTGCGATAATTGCCTCTCGAGGAATCACTTTTCGGCAGGATGCAGGCGGCCAGCAGCATGTACGATTCCGAATTGCAGCATCATCCGCAAGCATATGGGGAGCATACATGATCAAGTGAGGGAGTATGAAATAAAGCGGAAAGAAAAGTTGGATGCTGGAAAACAATCCACCGCAGGACAAGATGATGTCGTCTTTAGAAAGCCCAGCACAGCAACTAACATCCGAGAAGAAGATAAAGGGGATCAGAGTAAGACATCCACGTGGCGCCAACAGTTCAGTGGACTTACAAGTGAAACTGGGGCCGGGAGTACAAGTAAAGCTTTGCCTATTGTCCCTGTCAAGGTGAAATGTCGTGGAAGTGATGAAACGGTTTCTACTTATGCGTTGTTAGACAGTGGCTCGACAGCCTCGTTTTGCAGCAAGCGTCTCTTGGAACTACTGGGTGTGAATGGTGAGGAATGCCGCATAAAGCTCTCCACGATCAATGGAATCAAAGATCACTGCCACACTACTGTAACCAGCATGCAAGTGATGGATTTGGACGAAAGAATTTCCGTAGGAATAAACAAGGTTTTCTCGACAGAAGCGTTGAATGTGTCTACAGAGTCGATCGCTAGACAAGAAGATGTACAGAACTGGCCGCACTTGCAAGACGTTTTTCTTCCAGAGGTGATTGCAGGTGGTGAAGTCAACCTCCTGATTGGTGTCGACACCCCAGAAGCGCTGGAACCTTGTGACGTCAGAAAATGCAAAGATGGCAGTCCATTTGCGATAAGAACGAGGTTTGGATGGACGTTAAACGGACCGTTGGACAGACGATTCACAAAAACTGGCAGTTGTTTCTTGGCGCGCACAGATGATGATGATGATGGACTGAAAAGGCAACTCATACAGTACTTCAATCGCGAGTTCAATGAGCCGATTCACGATGAAAGCAAAATGATGTCCGTCAATGACAAGCAGGCCATGAGGATTTTGGAAAACTCGATATGCAGAACAGATGATGGTCACTACGAAATGGCAATACCGTGGAAGTCAGATCAGCCGAGCTTACCGAGCAACCGGTCGATGGTAGAGCATAGATTGCAATGTTTAAAGAGAAGGCTGGCCAAGGATGAATCACTGAGATCCAAGTATACCAGTTTCATGAATGATTTGTTGTTGAAGGGACATGCAAGAAAGATATCTGAAGAGACAAAGACACGAGATAGAGGCATTTCGTGGTATCTTCCTCACCATAATGTTGTCAATCCGAAAAAGCCGGAAAAGGTACGAGTGGTTTTTGACTGTGCAGCCAAGTTTTGCGGGAGATCATTGAATGAAAGCGTGTTTCAAGGCCCTGATTTGACGAACTCGTTAATTGGCGTGCTCTGCAGATTTCGACAAGAAAGTATAGCTCTGGTTGCTGACATTGAGTCGATGTATTATCAAGTGCGTGTAAGTCCGAACGATGTAGATGCTTTGAAGTTCCTTTGGTTTCCCGAAGGTGACATTTCTCGGACGCCTGAAGAGTATCAAATGTTGGTGCATTTATTTGGTGGTATCTGGTCGTCTTGTGTTGCGAACTATGCTCTTCGAAGAACTGCTGTGGACAATTCTGCCAAGTTTGACTCGGACATCGCGAAAGCTGTGGAAATGAATTTCTATGTTGACGATTTCCTGAAATCCCTCAACACGTCGGAGCAAGCAATCAGAATGCAGGAGCAGCTGACAGATCTTTTGAAGTGTGGTGGGTTTCGTATAACGAAGTGGAATAGCAATTGTAGGAAGGTCTTGGACAGTATCCCAGAGAGTGAAAGATCAAAGGAGTTAAAGAACATCAACATCCAAGAAGATCTCCTTCCTGCAGAAAGAACTCTCGGAATGGAATGGAACATGGAGACTGATGTGTTTCAGTTCAAGATAAACATCAAGGAAAAACCCCCTACCCGTAGAGGAATTCTAAGCACCATCTCGTCTGTGTTTGACCCTTTGGGAATCGCAGCACCATTTATACTGCCAGCCAAAATTCTACTGCAAAGTTCTTGTAAAGATCTTGGATGGGACGACGAAATTCCTAATGCAAATATGGTACTCTGGAGCCAGTGGATGGATGAACTACCGAAGCTCGAAAAATTCGTGGTTCCAAGATGCGTAAAGCCAAGTGAGTTTGGACATGTGGTAAATACCGAAATTCACACTTTCTCTGATGCTTCTGAGGCTGGTTATGGGACGGTGTCGTATTTGAGATCGGTCAACAAAGATGGAAAAATTCACTGCGCTTTTCTCTTCGCAAAGTCAAGGCTGGCTCCGGTGAAAAGGATCTCCATCCCACGTTTGGAATTGACGGCGGCGACGCTTTCTGTAAAAGTTGATGCGATGTTGAGGAAGAATTTAGAAGTAAAGGTGCATCAATCTTTATTTTGGACTGACAGCACATGCGTCCTCAGATATATCAACAACAGGAATAAAAGGTTCTATACATTCGTAGCAAATAGAATATCGGTGATAAACGATGGATCTAATACATCTCAATGGCAGCATATTGGAACGAAGTTGAACCCAGCAGACGCAGCGTCAAGAGGAATGTCAGTAGATGAGCTTTTGCAAAGTAAACAATGGATTCATGGCCCAGAATTTTTGTGGCAAGAGAAAGATCATTGGCCTGCCGGTGACCTGGATTTAAGCGATGTCACAGATGATGATGTTGAAGTGAAACGAACGGTTCAGATGAATTCAAGTAACGTTAAGGAGAAGAAGGGTATGACGTCAAATTTTATGACGTTTTCTGATTGGTACAAATTGAAAAAGGCAATTGCATGGATTTTGCGTTACAAGACATGGTTGCGTGAAAGGGTCAATGGACGAGCTGATGTTGGAGGAAGCTTTCCGAAGCGCATTACACTACATGAGTTGGAAGAAGCCGAGAGTTCCATTCTGAAATGCATACAGGATGAATGTTTTAATGAAGAAATCTGTGCGCTACAATCCAATATTGGCTGTGTGAAAAACTCAAGCCCCTTGCGAAGACTGGATCCGGTTGTGAAAAACGGACTTGTTTGTGTTGGGGGACGATTGAAGCATGCGCCCTACGAATATGACCATGAAAGACATCCAGTTATTCTTCCGAAGAATCATCATGTCAGCTACCTCATCATCAAACATGTTCACGAGATGTCAGGCCATTTTGGGCAGGAATACGTCCTTTCCGTTATCAGACAGAGGTATTGGATCATCCGGGCACGAGTCTCTGTGAGGAAAATAACAAGAGGTTGTTTCAGCTGCAAGAAAAGGACACAGAATCCCTGCGTGCAGAAAATGGCAGATTTACCGGAAGACAGAGTGACGTCTGGCAAGCCCCCGTTTACATCCGTTGGAATTGACTATTTTGGCCCATTTTTGGTAAAAAGAGGAAGATCATTCGTAAAGCGTTATGGTGTAATATTCACTTGTCTTACAGTTCGTGCTGTTCACATTGAAATCGCTCACACTCTGGACACTGACTCTTTCATACACTCGGTACGAAGGTTTATTGCAAGACGCGGAGTCCCAGAAGTAATTCGCTCAGACAATGGAACCAATTTCAAAGGAGGTGAAAGGGAATTGAGAGAGGCGTTAGCAGATTGGAATCAGAATACAGTAAACGAGTTCTTCTTGCAGCAACAAGTGAAGTGGATATTCAACCCACCAGCAGCTTCCCACATGGGAGGAATTTGGGAGAGGATGATCAAGTCGATTCGAAGAGTGTTGAATGCGCTGTTGAAAAACCAAACGCTTGAAGATGAAAGCTTGCATACTCTCATGTGTGAAGTCGAGTCGATTTTGAACGCCAGACCATTAACAAAGGTGTCAGATGATCCTAGAGACCTGAATGCGCTTACACCAAATCACTTACTCCTTTTGAAGTCGGATGCTGTCCTACCACCCGGGTTATTTGGAAAGTCAGATGGATTCGCTAAAAGAAGATGGCGGCAAGTGCAGTATATGGCTGATGTTTTCTGGCGGAGATGGCTACGTGAGTATCTACCCATCTTGCAGATAAGGCAGAAGTGGCACAGTGGACAACGAAATCTTGCGAAAAATGATATCGTGTTAATCGTCAACCAATCGGTGCCGAGAAATTTCTGGCCAATGGGCAGAGTATTAGAAGCACACACCGGAAGAGATGGACTGGTACGTTCCGTGTTGGTAAAAACATCATCAGGACAGTACGTCAGACCGATTACCAAAGTTTGTTTACTGGAAGGCACGGATGATTAGTAAGACATTCATATGTAACCTTGTAAAGAAGAAACTACAGTGGATTGTGCAGTTTGGGGCCGGGTATGTTACACATGAATAGAGAAGAATAGGAGAGAATTCAGAAGAAAGTACAAGGATGGAGAACAATGGACGCCGTCGCAACTGAGTTGATAATAAAGGGTGATTTGTGTTGCAATTGCTTTGAGACCTTGTTTTTTTGAGAAACTCTTAATATCGTTTAAAATGCAAATTTCGTTAATTAGACTTTGAACTCCATAAACTGCATAAATAGCGTAAACATTGCTAGTAAAATCAGTGCTGAATTCATGAACGCAGAGTAGCTTCAAGTTGCTGTGACAAGGACCAACAGATTGTAAGTTTGTAGTTATTTTGCTCTATTTTACTTAGTTTATGACATGATTTTCTCGCTGTTTTGTTTCGTACTATTGCTCCTATTATTCTTGTTTTGTAGTTTGTTTATTTCTTGAAATTAATTGATAGGCTAATTCGTCAAGTCGTAAACATAATGTCAGTTTTTTCTTATTTATTGCGTTTTTAGCAAACCATCACAATTTATCAGTATACGAGTTGTTTGTTTTGCTTTGTTTGCCCTCGTTGCTGCGTGTAGCCGTGATGCGTCGGAATCGAGTCCTGTAGTGAAGAGCTACAGGGTATTTATTGTATTGTATGTATTGTAGGGTATGTATTGTAAGGTATGTATTGTATTGTATGTATTGTAGGGTATATATTGTAGGATATGTATTGTAGGGTATGTATTGTAGGGTATGTATGTATGTATGTATGTATGTATGGGCATGAGTGGCAGCGAATGCAGCGCGCGAAGCGCGCCAACCAGATTAAGCTCTGTTTACTTGACGAGCTCCGGGGAGGGAGCGAAGCGACCGAACCTGGCCCATGTATGTATGTATGTATGTAGGGTATGTATGTATGTAGGGTATGTATGTAGTGTATGTATGTGTTGTATGTATGTATGTATGTAGGTATGTATGTATGTATGAATGTATGTATGTATGTATGTATGTATGTATGTATGGGCATGAGCGGTAGCGAATGCAGCGCGCGGAGCCCGCCAACCAGATTAAGCTTTGTTTACTTGACGGACTGGGCCGAACGAGCGAAGCGAGTGATGACCCCTAGTCTAATATTACTATTCTGCGATGTCACGTGATGACGCACTTTCCTCGCCAAAAACAATAGATTCGACCCGAAACAATAGGTCGAGCACCCAAAAACAATGGGCCGAAACGGCGAACCGTGTAATCACAAAGGCTTTTTTGTATGTGGGTATATGGCAATGAAATTCACACTGAATGTTTAGTTTATTAATTTAACCAGGGTAATGGATTTTGTTTTTCGATTTTCTCCCTAATTATTGAATTATTCCATTAATTATTCTGCTAATTGTGCTATCACGAAAAAACTACGGTTTACGCTGGCGAAACTTCCAAATTCGCGTCCCGAACTCCATTTTCGAACAGAGTATTCGCTCTTCACATGACCCGTTTCTTCTTTTGCTATAATTTGATTGGCTCTTTCTCGACTTCACGTGAACAGTCACACGTTTTTCGTTATCATGCAAATTTGCCCTCGGGTTGAACAGTAGGTACTTTTGGAGAAGACGTGTGTTTTTGTTTTGCACACAAAGGATAACTGGGCGCCTTTCAAAGTGTTTTACGACCTGAATTATCTTTGTAAAGACTTGCTAATTGTTTGACAGACCTCTGGAAAATTATAGGAAACAATTGAGAACACAGGTGATAGCTTTGTTTTGTTTCTTGAGTGAGATAGTTGTAGTTTAGGTAGTGGGCGACCGCCATTGTTGCTTTGGCATGCTTGCGACGTTTAGGCCTAATGTAAACAAGCCCAAAGTTTTAATAAACAAATTATGATAAGGGGTTATCAGGCGAGCGCAGCGAGCCAAACTGTTGTAAGAGAAGTAGGCAGAGGCACGAGCTTAGGCGAATGCAGCGCACTAAGTGCGCCCCAGCAGTCAATGTTTCTTGATAATAGATAGACAGGCGAGCGCAGCGAGCTAACCCATTGTGCGTGGGGTTGAAAGAGGCATGAGCGAAGCGAATGCAGCGCACGAAGTGCGCCCCATCAGTCAATGTTTCTTGATAATAGATAGACAGGCGAGCGCAGCGAGCTAACCAATTGTACGTGGGGTTGAAAGAGGCATGGGCGAAGCGAATGCAGCGCACGAAGTGCGCCCCATCAGTCAGTGTTTCTTGATAATACATAGACAGGCGAGCGCAGCGAGCTAACCCATTGTACGTGGGGTTGAAAGAGGCATGAGCGAAGCGAATGCAGCGCACGAAGTGCGCCAACCAGATGAAGCTTCTTTTACTTGACTTTTACCCATACAACAATTCAAATGGTGAGAAACCGGTAGACTCTTGGGGCACTTCCCTGTATGCAAATAACACAGCATTTATATATCTAGGCCATTGTCTCGGCTGTTCATTGCACAATCTCCTCAACATTGCTTTCAAAGTTCCATTGAACTTCTCTACTAAGCCATTGCACATGGGGTGGTATGGCATTGATGTTAGCTGCTTAATACTAAGTAATCTTGAAACTTCCTCCATACATTCTGATATAAACTGTGTACCATTGTCACTCAAAATCTCTTCTGGGAAGCTTAACCTGCTGTACATGTCAAGTAAAGCCTCTGCAACAGTTTCTGTATCAATATTCTTTAATGGTACAGCATCATTGTATCTCGTAGCATAATCAACCATAGTCAGGATATAGCGATAGCCTTTCTCTGAAGAAGGGAAGATGGGCCCGATTAAATCAATTGCAACTCTTTTAAATGGAATATCTATCAAGGGCATCTTTTGTAGAGGCACTTTTGATGTCTTGCCTTTGCTCTCAGTTTCCTGACATATATCACATGTCCTGCAGAATCTTGTAACATCACCCTTAAGGCCTGGCCAATAAAAACTACTCAGTACCCTGTCGCTTGTCTTCCTTATTCCCATATGACCTCCCATTAACGAATTGTGCGCCAGCTCGATGACCTGACTTCTCAAATCCTTTGGTACAACTACCTGTCTTATTTCAATGCCTCCATTTACTTTAGGGTGGCTATAAACACGATGTAGAATTCCATTTTTCTCTTCAAAATGCACGGACTGATCTCCCTCTATCTTTGGCTTTGTAAATTTTTGAAGCCTCTCTAATGAACTGTCCTCATGTTGAAGTTTTATAATGATTAGTTTTGGTGGAGGTAATTTTGGGAGTGGAGTGATAAACAGGTCGTTCATTTATGTTGTTTTATAAGCTCTTCTCTTGTAACTGTTGCAAATTTTGACACATCGGGTACCTTGAATGGGGGAGTAGTAGTAGTCCCCAAACTCTTTTGGTTTAGTGCTACTTGAGACTAGACCAGCTGTTGATTCTGAGTTATGTCCCACTCTATTCTTCTTACGAGCAAGTTGTTTCCCATGTGCACTCAGGAATTGCTGTGCATGTTTCGTCATTTCACTGTGGTCACGTGGGGCCACCTCTTTCAAATAAATAGCTAGATCTTGCTGGCATCTACTTATAAACTGTTCTTTATTTATTAGCTCTTTCAATCCTTGGTAAGACTTTTCAGTTCCTGAAAGCTCGACCCAACGGTCTAAGTACCCATCAATCCTAGCATAAAACTGAGCAGGAGTCTCCCCCTCTTCTGGGTCTGAATCTCTGTATCTCTTTTTGAAACCCTCTTTTGTTAGTTGATATCTTATAAGTAATGCCTCTTTAACTTTGTCATAGTCTAATACCGTATCCTCAGGCATCCTTGAATAAACATCTAGCGCTTTTCCAGTCAACAGGGCGCTTAAAGCCGTCGCCCACTCATATTTCTCCCATCCATTAATCGTTGCAAACCGCTCAAATCTCTTCAAATAACTATCCAAGTCATCTTTTCCATCAACAAATGCAGGCAACTTGGGGCCCTTAGCCCTTTGTCTACCACCCATGCCTTGTAAATCATACGACATATCTACTCCCTCATTCTTCAGCTCTAAAACTGTTTGAATTCGCAACTGCTCTTTCTCTAAAATCTCCTTTTTCTCCTTCTCTATAGCAAACTGGAACTCCAATTTCGCCAATTCTGCTCTGCGATTTTCCGCTCGCTCATCTCTCTCCATACTCTGCTGCATTTCAATAAACTTCTGTAAATGTCTTCCTTCGAGCCCAAGCTCTCGCCCATACTGTATTAATTTATCCATATTAATTATTGACTCTACTTTGCTGCTATGTCGCTCTGTTTAAAACATTCAGCTTGCAAACGAAGTTTCCCTTGTATGTTTACCACCACATTGCGAAATTTTGTTGATTCCCGATAACCAATTTTCAAACACGCAATTTAAAACACCATAAATTCAGCCCCCAACAGCTTGAAAATACTTGAAAACTTCTCGTTTCGCTGCTTATCGTTTTATTGCCATTTCCCGGCTGAGCCCCCAATTGTCACGAGTAAGAAAATGGCTTCAAGAGCGCTTAGCTTTAGAGCAAAACTTAGATAAAACAACATAAATGAACGACCTGTTTATCACTCCAAGCTGAATGAGCTCTTGTCACAGCACAAGCTGTCTCCCAAGATGGGTCAGGATCTTCAGGTCTCCTAGCATTCGGAATGTTCCCAATAATCACGTCATACATTGCATCCGGTAAACACTGAGCCTCTGTTTCTCCAATGAAATACGGTGTGTCAAAATTTGCAACAGTTACAAGAGAAGAGCTTATAAAACAACATAAATGAACGACCTGTTTATCACTCCACTCGCAAAATTACCTCGAACAAAACTAATCATTTTTAACTCCTCTTCTAAAAGTCATTGTTAATTAAAGTGTCCAGTTCTCATGGGGCCACATTCAATAAGTTCTTGTTAATCAAATAAAACACAATAAAATGCAAAAAACAAACGCGAGAACAAACAACACAATACACATGACTGAACATTAAGTGTGACAATGTTGATTTATGGTGTTCGATTAGCTGGATATCATTCACAGCACGCACTTCAAGAGATCGCAAGGATGTCATCAGACTCAATGCCTGAAGCATCCAATATCGTCTTGAATAATACCTAAGTAGATGATTGTGTCAGTGGAGAAGAATCCATTGAGCTTGCTCATCAACGTTCTCAAGAACTCAAACACGTGGTCAGCAAAGGAGAATTCCAGTTGAAAGGTATTGTCATCTCTGGAGAAGACCAACCTGAGACGATGAGTGAAGACAAAGAGAGCATAACCATTGCAGGAATGAAATGGTTTCTGAAGCAAGATGGCATCTCATTGCATCTAGCGAAAAAATCCATTCGGTTTGCCTGCCCATCCCAAATTTGAAAATCAATAATCAATTGCACATTTTCCTCGCCAATCAAAGGCCGCGGTAACCAAAGACATGATCGGATGAGTGCGAAACGTAACAGGGTTTCATTGTTTCGAAAAGACTCAGCAACCCAAAACAACGCACCATCAATCTTTCCAGAAACATAACATCATCAATAAGCCGTAAGTGTCAGGGGGTCGCTGAGCACAACACGTGGTGTTCTATTCAAAAGTTTCAGTAGGCCTCAAAGCTCTGGACATGCCCCCCCACGCAAAACTAAAGGCGAAAGAACAGCACACACTCCATGCTCCCACACGAAAGAGAAAGGCCCTGTTACGGGTAAACAAACAACAAAAAATTTTCAAGGTAGAAAATTGGAAATATCTCGAAAACCAAAAGGATTTTCGAAAAAGCAAAAAGGTTATGCAAATAAACCCGGTAGATGAAAAATTTGTGAGTGGTCTTGGAAATAAATAGAGCAGCCAGATTCCGAACACGGGTCGGACAAAACTCGCGACTGGACGTCTTTGATCCGGACACTTTTACCGCTCAGATTTTAGTATTATAGAGATTTCGTGAAGCTTCGATTGAAGTTAGTAAAACTTACTTTATTGAATGGAGTAAAAGACAATAAGGGAGCAAAAGAAAAAGGTAAGTATGTTTCTTGCTTTGTAATGATCTTAAATAGCCTTGAAGCCCTGCTGTTATATTTGATAAGGTAATTCTATTGACAGATTTTTCTGGCACATAATTTTTAAAAAAAAATTCTAAATGCAAATTTTTATTCAGAGATGGGCAAAAAAGGATCAGATCTTGGAATGCTTTGAATATTTGGGTAACATAACAAGTTATGTAATCTAAACATTTTCCTTACCATGCAGGGATGTTTATTATGTTATACTCATGCATGTCATACATTTGTTTATATATAAATGGTGTAATGCATACTTTTCATTTTTATGCAGAGCAAGCTGGCTCATCGACAAGCCTTTCAGTTGAAAATGTTGATCTATTGGATGATTCGATGGATGAAATGATGAATGACAATAGCATAAGTGGTATGTAGGCATAACATTTGGTTTGTGCAATTTTAGGTAGCTTTATGTTGAGTTTATTAATTGGAATTTGAATTGTCTATAAATATTGATTTAGATCATGGTTCAACTGATCCAAAGACGCTTGAAGAACAACAAACTGAGCTTAGTTCTGTTGAAAATACTTTCCCAAAGCCTAGATCAGAACGGGAGCAGAGAATGCACATACTTTCTCAGAACTGGTCATCAGCACAAAGTTACGTTTTTAGCTGTGAGATTTTTAAGAACAGCATTCCAAAGCCTGATTCCAGATGCACAGACTGTGGAAAGAGATTACAAACCAATTGTATCTCATGAAGAAAGATTTTATGTGTTGTCTGTGATAAAAAATTGCATTCGGAATTCCCTTTCCATGATAGAAAGATCTGGAAGTCTGGATACTTTGAAAGTATCAGCAACAGGCAAACCGTGGATGAGGATGATCAGTTAAGTTATGCAGGTAAGTTTTTATGATGTTTAGAAACATTCATTTCCTGAATTAGCATGAGATAGGATGTGACCTGATGCTTTTTTATCTTGCTTTTGATATTGCCTTGTAGAAAGACCTTTGCCAGTTTATTACCCAGATCCATGTCCAAAATGACAAGAGCATGGCACTTTATCAAAGATCTGTGTAGATACTATAATAACTATTGTCACTGCTAAAGGTTTGTAATTTTCTTTATTTGCAAGTAAATATAGTCATAGTTTGACAACTTTAGTCATATGTTCATGATTTGGAGCTGAGCAGAATCCAAAAAGGCATTTGGTATAAATGCCACATATCTCTATTGTTCTTTTGCCCTGTCCAACTTCACTCATGATTATAATACTCTTGTTGGCCTTAGCCAAGTTACCGAACTCAGAGCTTGTAAGATGAACGGCACGTTTATGAAACACAACCTTGTACTCCCTTGTGATGCTCTATCTAACTATAAACTCTAAATGTCAATCAATTAATCATACTTCACACACGTGATCATATTGGTAATCATAATCATCATCATAGTTAATCTACAACATTATATCTCTCCCTATTTTAAATGAATTGTCTCTATACAATTAATGCAAATATATTTTTTTGAATACGCACAAAATTATTGTTATCATTACTGCAAATATAAAACAAATGGAAAATTACTTATCATATATGTTCTGTCCGTATCTCTGCACATTGTGTCTATTTCTCACTGCATAACCATTTTGTTCTGGTTCCGGTTCACATACTGCTGTCTGTGGGTCATCACCATAATCATACTTATCGTCATCCTCTCCATAACTTCCATGTTTCAATTTGTCGGACAGTTTCTTCAGAAACGAAATGTTGCTTGTGACATAATGTCCATCGCGATGCACTGTTACACGACTGCCTTTACGTGCGACAACTGTATAAGGCAACGGGTTGAATTTCAACGAGAGTTTGTTCTGTTTGGGTTCTCTGATAACAACAAGATCTCCAACTTTGATGTCTGAACATTTTGGATGTGACGTGACATCCACACTTTCTTTCATTTTCGTTTTTGCTTGTGCATCCTTCTCCTTTGTTTCTTGATCAATTTCACTTGGTACTGCAACGAGCTGGGGTTTTGTACGTATTTTACGGTTGTACAAAAGTTTGGCTGGTGAGTTTTCAGTCATAGAGTGTGGCGTTGCTCTATAATTGAGTAAAAACTTGAAGATTGCGTGTTTCCAATTTTTGTTTTCATTGGGAGCAGTCAAAATTGCTTTCACAATTGGTTTCATAATGCATTCAGCTTCCGAGTTACCTTGAGGCCACAATGGTGTGCTTGGCCTATGCTTTATTCCCATTTCTTGCATGACGTTGTAAAATTCATGTCCAGGAAACGGAGGACCATTGCCACTCTTTATCAGTTGGGGTATATCGTTCATTGCAAAAATGTGTTCCAGTTTTGCCATCGTCGTATTGGCTGATGTTGAATAAACAATTTCCACTTCAGGGAACCGGCTGTATGCGTCAATTATGACTAATAAATATTCTCCTCCTGGGAACGGGCCACAGAAGTCAATATTAATGGTGTGCCACGGCTCGGGAGGCAGAACAGTCATTTTCAAAGGTTCCGGGCGACTTTTGGGTCAACTGGCCTGACAGGGAAGGCAGTGTTCAAGTGCTTGTTTGGTCGTGTTGTCGATGCCAGGGAACCAAACTTTCTCACGTAATAACTGCTTGGTTTTGACTAAACCCTGGTGTCCTTCGTGTGTAATGTGAATAGCTTTGTTGCGAAGTTTGGAGGGCAAAACAATGCAGATCCTCGCAAAATAATACTGTTGTCATCGTCCACGGTTAATTGTTCTTGAATCTGAGCGAATAACTGTAACTCCCGAAACGAGATTTCTTCGTGAAGGTCTGCAGGTTTCTTTGCAAGATATTTACAGTTGTTTGTATGAATTGTGTTTACAATGTGTTGCAATGTTTTGTTCAACTTTGTTTCTGTCTGGATTTTGTCCAGAGTCATCGCTTTGGGGACAGCATGAGTTGTCCAAAATTGAAGATATTGCTCCGCATGATTGTCAATGTGCTGATCCGAATCTTCTTTTCGAAGATTACTCGAGAGATAATCTGAAGGGTTGTCAAGACCTTTCATGTATTGAATCTCGAAATTGTATTCCCGTAATCTGAGATACCACCGTTGTGGATTGCCAAAAATCATCTCAACGGGTTTACAATCGGTTATGAGCGTGAAATGACCACCAAAGAGGTACAAATGGAGTTTCTTGATTGCCCACACGATAGCTAGGGCTTCACGCTCTGTCTGAGAATATCTTCTCTCAACATCCGACAGTGAACGGCTGACATAAGCTACAATTTTCCTGCCATGTATACCTGGTGTTTGTTGTAACAAAATAGGAGATAGTCCAACGTGTGATGCGTCAGTAACAAACTCAGTGTCTTTGCTTTGATCAAAGTAAGCCATGACAGTGTTGCTTGTGAGGGCAGATTTAATGTTGCAAAATGCCTTTGTGTGTGTCGGAGTCCAGCAGAAGGGAGCGTTCTTCTTTGTGAAACTTCACAGAGGCTGCGGTAAATCACTGAAGTTTAGGATAAACTTTGAGCAATAGGTGGCCATGCCGAGAAAACTTTTCACATCTTTGACGGAAGATGGCGGAGGAGCGCTATGAATCGCACTGACTTTTGTAGGATCGGGTGAGATTCCTTTGTTTGAAAAACGAATCCAAAAAATGTGAGCTTGCTGCGATTGAACTCGCACTTTTCTTTGTTCAGCGTCTATCCTCTGTCAGATAGGCGTTAAAAAATTGCCCGGACTGCATTGTCGTGCTGTGCTTGAGTTTTTCCAAACACTATGATGTCATCACTTATGTTCAGCGAATCTGGAATGTCCTTGATCTGCTCCTGAATCACATGTTGAAAAACTTCACTTGCGGAATTTGTTCCGAAGTTGAGTTTCCTGTAGCGCCTTAATCCTTGGTGTGTTGCAAATGTTGTTATGTATCTGCTTTCTTTCGCAAGTGTCAATTGATGATATCTAGAGCGTAAATCTAACTCAGAAACACTTTTGAACCATTTATGGCATGAATTAAATCGTCCATTGTGAGTAAAGGGTGTCGTTCTTGCTGAATTGCTGTGTTGGCCATACGCATGTCCATGCAGAGGCATATATCACCATCCTTTTTAGGTGTGATTACCAGCGGCGAAACAAATGGTGTTGGTCCTTCAACCTTCTCTATAATGCCTTGTTCCTCGAGTTTTCTCAAAGCGGTAGATACTTTTTGTTGCATCATGTGAAATGGGATATGTCTAGCTGGTTGGGCAACATGAGGTACTGTAGGGTCGATATGTAGCGCAACTTCAAAACCTTTTAATGCACCAATGCCATTAAAAATGTGAGCGAATTCTGAAAGTAACTTTTCATGTGAAAGTTGCTGTTGTTGCTCATTGACCGTGTTTACTTTGACTTGAATAAGACCCAGTGCAGAGGCGGTGTTATAACTCAGCAAACATCCCTGATTTCCAGTGACTACATGAGCAGATGATACTGTGTAATGAGAATCCGATTCGAAAGTTCCTTTGAATGTTCCAAGCACCAGTAACTGGTTGGCAGCACCATAAGCAAAAATACGGGTTTTTCCACGCGTTAAAGGAATTTCTTTAATTTCTTGAAACTTCTTATAGGTGTGTTCATCAAGATATTAATTGAAGCACGTGTCAATTATCATAGAAAGGAGTATCTCATTGAGCGTGATTTGTGCTTTGGGAGCATGTTTGTCAGAAAAACTCAATGTGAACAGATACTCTTCATTACTGTTGTTTGGCTCAGCTTGAGCAGCAGTAGGGGGTGTTGCAAGAACGTGACAAACAGCGTGTTTGGTTGAACCTTTTGGGTTGGGCAGAGTTCTTGAAACCACTGCGACATACTTTAGCAAAATGGTTTGACAAGTTTGACTTTGAGCAGGGCACGGGCTTTTGTTATGAGGCCATGTACCACCACAATGTCCACACAGTTTCGCATCGCGTTTGTTGGACTTGAAAAATTGAGGTATCTTTGGCGGCTTGCGTTGAAATCTGACAGCATGAGCTGTATGATCAGAAATACTGGTTTGGGCAAGAGAATGTTCAATGCCAGTTGAAAACGTCGCTTCCACGCTGTCCAGCGCTGGCCTAAACTGCTCTGGTCAGGATAAGGATCGAATGTACCCAACGGAGATAATTCGATACGGCTGCTTGCCATGATGTGTGATCTCTAACTTTTTAATTACCTTGTCAACAAACATAATGTTCTTGTGGGCCTTGTACAACAAACACAACCTTGTACTCGGTTGCAATGCCCCATCTAACTATATACTCTAAATGTCAATAAATTAATCATACTTCACACACGTGATCATATTTGTAATCATAATAATCATCATAGTTAATCTGCAACATTATAATGATTCCTGATATTGGATAAAACCATAGATTAATATGTGTAGCTTTGAAAATCTGAAACATAGCGAAACATAATAACTACTAAAGTTTTTCGTCTGACACTCATTGGAGTAGTACGTCAGAAAGAGAACAAAAATGAAAACCCAATAAATTATTATATCCAGAAGAGGATCGAAATTGGCCAATCAGAAAAGAGATGAATGATTGGTATAGCGCAAAAACAACCAATCATCACTGGTGATTGAACAATAGATTATTGAAAGAGCCCTAGTGGGAAAACAAACTCCTTCGGTCTACACGATATGGGATTCATGGATTTGATGTAGACAAATTCTAAAATTCCTAAGTGAAATTTTGACCTTTCTCTGCCGATAATGTTTCGCTAAGTTCTGTACTGATCAACGACTGTTAAACCATAGTTTCCTTGCTGATGCGATTATGATGAAGATGATGAAAATAACTTATGTGTGTCAAGCATAAATTTTTCTTGAAATCCTGCATGATAGAAACTGGTATTTATCATTGAGTTTTTATGTTTTGTCTTTACAAGGTCGCTTTGAATTCAATGATATACTGTATCAATGCCACAACTGCTCCTTTCGTGCTGTAGGCAGCAGCTCTTTAACTGTGATAAAGTCTGGATTTTGGCCAGGACATCCACACAAGACAACTACAATTTATGCGGAAGACATGCTAGAGCTTTGGGATTCAATCAGCAATCATTCACCTGCCAGTTCTTTGTCGGCATTCATAAAGAGCCTTGAATTAATATACAAGGATTATGGTCGTGTGAGTGCAACTTGTTTGCCAAAGTTTAGGTTTTACTTCTATTCATTTGTTTGATCAAGATCATTTATTATATAGCAATTCTTTTTTAGCATGGAACCATGCATGCTACAATGTTTGGCAAGTCCTATCGAGAATGGGCATATTGTAAAAATGAGATTTTAAGTCAAGCTGGAGAAAATAGGATTGCTTGTCCCGTCTGCATTGAAGGCCGCCACTCAATTCATTTTGATGGCCACCATAAAACATATCTTTTCAGAAATATAAATTCTAGGTATAAAAACTGAATTTTTTGACTTTAGTCCAAATTTTTAAATCAATTTTTGCTTGTCTGGGGAGGAACCTATCAAGAACACGCTGCTTTGTCAACAGGAGAAAGCATGGAACAGTTTTTTTTTCTACTTTACCAAGTGTGGTTTAACAACCAAGAAAATAAATGCTGCAGGTATGATTCATTTTAATTATATGAATTGTGATGCTTTATCTAATTTTTGGTACAGGGTGCATTTGAATATTTGTTATGGTACATGGTACATTTGAATTTTTGGTACATGGTACATTTGAGCACACAGCATTTTGGAATCACCGAAAGATAATTTTGCCGTTTCTTTGGCTAAGCAATATGCTAAGGTGAGTCAGAAACTGCAAAATTTGCATTGCTATTTCCAAATTCATGAAATAGTACAGGGACGTGCCTATAATTGGCTTTGTTTTACCTTGTCTTTACTTACAGGCATTGGGTCTGTAAATGTAAAATATTTTAGCATGATAGTTGTTTGTTTTATCTTTTTATTCACGAGTGAATGTGTCTCTTATATGCTTTATTTTAGAAGATTTCCAGATTCAAAGATCCACTACAATCTGCAAGAAAACTGAAGAGTATTACAAACTTCACTAGGAGCTTGAAGCAATTTCTGCACTTCAAGAATTAAGCAACAAAACTGATGAAGCATGTAGTCTGAATAAAGTCGGCAACAAGGTGCTAAATGCATTTTAATAGTGTGAGTATTTGCAGGACAAGAAGATGTTTACCAGCTAGTGGTCGGAATGCAAAAAGAAGTTGAAAGGAAGAGGAAGAAGATGGAGTCTTAAGAACATCAACTGCAAGAACATGGGTATTTAAAGAATGAGTTGATTTCAAATGGAAAACAAATGCTTCCTGAATGTACCCTTGGTCTTTTAAAAAACAGAATTGTAAATACTTATTTAAACATTCAACAACAGAATGTGGAAATTTTGCAGCTTGCAGGTAAAGAGTTTTTTCATAAATACTTGCCGTAATAAAAACACAGTTCATTGGATACCGATATATGACATTTGACTGCTGAAATATTCCTAGACATTTTGAAAAAAAAGAACTAAAATTCGTGGATGAATAACTGGAAATAAAAACATCCTTGATACATGCTTGTATTTTTTATTGATGCAATTTAGATTTTTTGTGTTGACTTGTTTTTGTGGTGAAAAGAAGTTTGCCTCACTTGGTAAGGAAGCAAATAGTTGATGAAAATGTTATCATACAACGAAGTAAAGAGGAGTTAAGCCTGTGTGTAAAGGAAATGAAGGCATATTGCAAGCATTACAAAGATAAGCCATGTGAATTACAGCAACACATCTCTTCCACTGATGTACATATATCAGGTAACTTATTGCATATTGTCGTTACTTAGTACTTTCTTTACTTCATGTGATTTTGATTTGATAGCCTCATTGCTGTAAGTACATTTTAGGTCTTGAATCGAGTGAAATCAGAACAATCATTGACCTTCAATTGAAAGTACCTTCGCATCAAAATATAAAGGCATATGAAACAGTTTTGCAGAAACATTTCGTTTGAATCTCTGTGTTAGGTCAATGCTTATAGTAGTATTTTTTCTTCCGGAAAATCTTCTCACATCTGCAGATGGTCGAGACACCACACCAAAATTGTGGGGTTTGCAGTGGCTCAAGAAGTTTGAGGTTTACTTATGTCAGAGCAACCTCAGAAAATGTGCCTAAAAAGCGTTGGGTGTTCAATATGCTGCCCTTTTATCTCGTGGGGAAGAAGAAGATGAAGCAAGTTTTGATTCTGCTGAAAAAGATGATGAAGAAGAAGATATCAACATCACGGAAAGTAACAATGAGATTGACAGTGCTCTGATGATATAAGCTATTACCATTTTTGGGTACAGAAAAGGAAATTATTATTATTAGTATTGTTAGTATTATTCTAATTATCTAAAGTTTATTAATCGTCCACTTTACATTCCAGAGGTCATTAGCATCATCATCATGGTTAATACATGCTTGATAATATATTTACCAGAGATGCCCTTTTAAAGTTTTGTGATTTAAATATTTTTAAATATCACATCTTATGCTCTTTTAGTAATTATATTTATGTCTCACGTTACAGATAATATTCGTTCATTGCTGTTTTCTATATATCTTTCCAAGTATGCCAATTGCGCCAATTTGAGCATTTACAGAACTTAAATAATTACAAAATTCTCACACCATTACTCTGTATGTGTATTACGTAACGAACAATCACAACATTCTCGTGTATCACGAGGGATATTTTCTGCTTCTATTGTCTTTTAAGCATTCTTAATTTGTTAACATTTATTAATGGAGTAGACAATCACAAATCTCATGAGAGCAATTTACTATCTAGCAAATAGAATTTGACTTGTTGTTGATAAAGAGTTCTTGCTGAACAACTACTGTCTAGATGCTCTGTTCAGCTGCCGTTGCTTATTATCAATTGCCAGATGTTACATCCTGGTCATGTTACTCCAGGTACGCTCTATTTTCTTTAGCTCAATTCTTTTTGTTTTACAAGGCTATACTGTTTAGCACAGAAGTGAAAACCTGCAATGTTGCAGCGTATTGTAAAAGTCAAGTGTATTATCTTTGCAAGCTGTCTGATCATGAGGTCATATTATTATTATTCACATAATAAAAACTGGTCAAAATGGACTGGGACTATTTTAGGAAACTGGCTTTGAAGATAGATTGATGGAAACTTAACATTTCGCAATTAATAATTTAATAAGCGAAGAATAGAGACTAAGTAAGCACAAAATATTTTAATAAAAGTTTCTGCCCGCATTTTAGGTATCTTTGGTGGTCTTTGAATTTCCGTGAAAATTTCCTGCATTGATGAGTTGTATTGCCAAACACTTGATGAAAAATCCATTCAGAGTAACATTTCCATCCTTCTGTGCTAAGATCGTTGGTGAATGGAAGATGATTTTATGATTTTTTTAAAAGATGATTTTCCTTTTCAAACACCACTATTTTAAAATTGTGATCTATAATTACCACAATAACTCGACTGAATGATTTACTAATTGAATTGAGTCACATAGAGCTTTTTTCAACTTTAGAGAGGTTAATACAAAGGGTTCATTGAATGTGCAGGCATACCATTTTCAAATGCATTGGCATTGGCCATACCTGTACGGTGAATAATTTTAAAGTCAAATTTTTGTAGTTGTAAAGACCATCGAGCGAGGCGACCAGTAGGATCCTTGACACGCACAAGCCAAGACAAAATACGGTGATCTGTATCCACATAAAACTTACACATTGACAGATAGGGTTGATAGCGTGCAATACCATCAACAACAGCTAGTGCCTCACGTTCTGTGGTGCTGTAATTCTTTTCTGTTGGTTTTGTTCACGACCTCCATAAGCGACAACAAATTCACGACTATGAATTTTCTGTCCTAAAATATAGCCCAGAGCAAACTGGCTGGCATACGTGTACAAATGAAATGGCTGAGTGAAATCTGGGTATTCGAGTATAGGCGAATAGCAGAAACGATGTTTTAATTTTTGAAACGCAGACGCACATTCAGGAGACCATTCGAAACTAACATCTTTACATGTTAAACGGTTGAGAGGCAATACAATCTTAGCAAAATTTTCGACGAAACGACTGTAATAAGTGCAGAGGCAGAGGAAACTACGGAGGGATTTTACTGACGTCTGTGTTAGAAACGACTTGACTGACTCTAGTTTATCTGGGTCAGGTAGCAGTCCTTCAGATGAAACAATGAAATCCAGAAAGTTGACTGGCGAACGAGCGAAATGACATTTAGACGGCTTAAGTTTTAAATTCGCTTCACGAAGGCGATGAAATACTAGGCGATGAAATACTAGGCCAAGTCGATTGAGATGTCTTTCAAAAGTGGATGAAAACACGATGATATCATCAATATAAATGAAGCAAATTTTCCAGTAAAGTCCATGCAAAACACGCGCCATTAATCTTTGACAACTCGCAGGTGTGTTTGTTAAGCCAAAACTCATTACGTTATACCCGTACAACCCGGCATCAGAAATGAAAGCTGCTTTGTCTTTGGAATCTGGATGCATGGCAACCTGAAGGTAACCCAACTGCAAATCTAAAGTTGTAAAATATTTTTGTCCTGCGAGAGAATCTAAAGCATCATCAATCCTTGGGAAAGGATAACTGTCCTTGTGGTGACTGCATTCAGTTTTCTACAATCAATGCAGAATCTGCTCGTACCTTCCTTATTTTTAACTAAGACAACTGGGGTGCTCCATGAACTGCTCAAAACATTGATGACGTTTTGTTTTAACATGTTAGATATGCGCTGTCAGCACGTTGTGCCCGCGAAACACAATACAGGGGTTGCTTTATGGGCCTAGCACCTGCAGTGTCAATTTTATGCTCAATTACAGTCGTATGACCCAGGTCAAGACTAGTCACAGGAAAAACATCTTGATATTGACAGAAGAATTCAGCAAGCTCTTCGTACTGAGCAGTAGAAATGGATGGGCTGGGCAACAATTCAAATGATGCGAGAAAGTCATTTGTTGTGTGCAAGGGCGAGAGGCGTTTGATTGGCTGGAGTCTGAAGGTATAATTAGGTCATCACTTTTAACTTCAGAAAACTTTGCAACTACAGATCCTTGATAAAGAATTACTGAATTGTCTGTTGGGTTTAATAATTTTAACGAGACTGGACCATTTAAGTCAGATGAAGATAAAGATACAGCAGCGAGAATATGATGTTGGTCGTTAAGTTTAGGTCTTACTTCAATAAGACCTGTGACCGGAATTGCTGGAAAACTTGTCAGACAAACAGGGAGGATAACTTTGCTGTGGCCAACTATCACTGTCGTATTTGCAACTGCTACATCTGGGACTAATGGTGGAACGTCTTTACTGGCAAAAGCAACTACATTGTTATTCAAAAGAGTTATGGATTGATTGCGTACATCAATAACTGCACTCATATTGTGTGATAGATCACAACCGAGAACAACATTGTAAGTGAAATCGGGAACAATTGCCGCATGACATAAACATTCGGAATCACGAATCTTGATTGGAAATGCTATTGAGCCTTTTACTGGGATTAGAGTTCCATTGGCAGTTTTGACGCTTTTAAGTTAACAATTAGCTTGAACAGCAAAAGAAGGTCGTAAAACATCTGTATAATATTTTCGCTTATTACAATCATTGCAGCACCCGTATCAACTAGTATTTTCGTTTGCTGCTTCATCACATTTCCCCAGATCAAAACATTGGAAGGGAATTTCCTTGACTCCATTACGTCATTCCCCGTTAATGCAGGGAATATTTGGGCAATTGTGTTTTACTGTCACGCTTCAGGGTAGAAATTTTTCACAATCAGTTTGTGCAGAAAATTCTCTTTGCTCATTGCATAATAAATTCAAACCGATCTGTGGGTTGCTCATCAGTTCTTGGAAGGTTGTGTCCTCAGGGACTTCCATAGGTTCCACGTGGTTGCCACAGCTTGCCAGCATCGCAAAATCCTTGCTTTTGCAGATTGGCAAAAATTGCATTTATTGCTGCAATGATTGGCATATGCCATTTCTAAATAGGCAGTCTCTTTTCGACGAAAGTTATAATTTGAAAGCAAGTCATCAAGCCAAGAGGGTGATGTGAATGTCCATTCAGTTGGGGGAAAGGGTTATATAAAGAGAAGGGTAACCTTTTTGTCTTACAATATCAATAATCTATGTTAACATTGGAAAAAGCCTTGTGACAAACGTTTGGTTCTCAAGGCCATAAATGGGGTGAACATTTAGTAATGAAAAACTATTTGTTGCTGGATGTATCTTGTGTGCCCTCATGCCAAGATTCACACATTGTTGTTAATGGGCATAGGTTGGGCTACAAAGCATATTCCAACCCAACCCAGCGAAACATTTCAAGAGACATAATGGTTAACTTTTGTGAAGCTTTATTGTCTCTTCTCATTATGTATTCTTTGCAGGAAGACTCTTCGGATAACATTATAAAATTCTATGCTGTTTGACAACATTGCTTTTTATTTGAGTCAGTTAAAGAATCGATTTTGTCCTGTAGAGACAATGGAGAGCATATTACTCAAAACAAACAGTTCCTCACGCTTTAGCCATATCTTTTATTTTTTTCTTTTCAGATTAATGTAGAATGGGCAAAGGATGTAAATGTCCTCCTTGTCAACACCTGACAATTCTTCTGGGGAATTTTGTGGCTTTGGAACATTGTATCTGTCGGTTGCGCAGGGGCAATAAAATATTTTGCTAGTTTTAAAGTGATGGCTATAGCTTGGCTACAGTCTTTGCGTTGAGATGGAATGACAGTTATCACACCTCGTCCATGATAAATTCTTAATCCAAAAAATTAAGTCATTAACAACGTTACTGGACTTTTAATTTTCTTCACATAGATCAGAAATAGGTCTTGATTTTCTTTTGATACCACGACAGGTGGTTGTAAAAATATGACATCTGGAAACCTCCAGAAAGAGCTGGCATTTGTTATATTCCATTGTTTTGTCATGGTGCGAAAAATAAAAACAGTTAACAGATTTCAGGGCTCCCGCTGTTCTACCTGCAGAATTTTCGAAGAATAAAAAGAAATATTTTCCCTTCGAGTTGGCATTTGCGGAGGCCAAAAAATTGAACGACCAGCCCAGTATGCTTAGGGGGCGTTTATTCAAGCAGAGGACGCTTATTGCAAATGATTGCCTTTATCCCGGGACGGGGCTTTTCGAAGATGTCCAACTAAAACACTGTATTAATACATCGAGGTTGAGCAAGGGCATCATTTTTACTGGTGTGAGGTTCGCAACACTGTGCAAAAAGTGAGAAAAATCAGGCAAAACTCGGATAACTGTTAGGGAAAAATCACACAGAAACTGCTATGTATTATAAAAATTTAACTTTAATCTGAGAAGAATACAATTATTTACTGTTCTATGTTTTTCATTGAAAATAGGATTCATTAAATTGTCGGGAAACTTTATAAAAAACAGGAAAATTCGGGAAAACTTTTTCGACACCCCCCGCTCTCTCAATGACGAAAGTGTAAATACGCTCCCGAAGATCTGTAGTGAGAGTATTTTATTAATTAAGTGCACTGTATACTATGACTAGGGGTCATCACTCGCTTCGCTCGTTCGCCCCAGCCCGTCAAGTAAAAGAAGCTTAATCTGGTTGGCGCACTTCGTGCGCTGCATTCGCTTCGCTCATGCCCATACATACATACATACATACATACATACATACATACATACATACATACATACATACATACATGAGCCGGGTTCGGTCGCTTCGCTCCCTCCCCGGAGCCCGTCAAATAAACAAAGCTTAATGTGGTTGGCGCGCTTTGCACGCTGCATTCGCTGCCGCTCATGCCCATACATACATACATACATACATACATACATACCCTACAATACATACCCTACAATACATACCCTACAATACATACCCTACAATACATACCCTACAATACATACCCTACAATACATACCCTACAATACATACCTTACAATACATACCCTACATAACATACCCTACATAACATACCCTGCAATACATACCCTACAATACATACCCTACAATACATACCCTACAATACATACCCTACAATACAAACCCTACAATACATACCCTACAATACATACCCTACAATACATACCCTACGATACATACCCTATGATACATACCCTACGATACATACCCTATGATACATACCTTACAATACATACCTTACAATACATACCCTACAATACATACCTTACAATACATACCCTACAATACATACCTTACAATACATACCCTACAATACATACCTTACAATACATACCTTACAATACATACCCTACAATACATACCCTACCATACATACCCTACCATACATACCCGAAAATACATAACCTACAATACATAACCTACACTACATACCCTACAATACATACCCTACAATACATACCCTACAATACATACATACTTACTATACCTACTATAAAATCATACTGTACCTACTATAAAAACATACTATACCTATATACTATACCAACATACTATACCTACTATACAGACATACTATACCTACTATACCTACTATAAAATCATACTATACCTACAAGTTATACCTACAAACTATACCAACATACTATACCTACATACTTTACCTACATACTTACATACATATATACATACATACATACCTACATACATACATACAGACCTTGGCGCATTTCGTGCACTGCATTCATTAACGCTCATGCCTCTTTCAACCCCACGTACAATAGGTTAGCTCGCTGCGCTTGCCTCTCTATCTATTGTCAAGAAACATTGGCTGATAGGGCGCACGTCGTGCGCTGCATTCGCTTACACTGATGCCCCTGTGAACCCCACTTACAATGGGATAGCTCGCTGCGCTCTGTCTATCCATTATCAAGAAACATTGACTGATAGGGCGCACTTCGTGCGCTGCATTCGCTGACGCTCATGCCTCTTAGAACCCCATATACAATTGCTTAGCTCACTGCGCTCGCCTGTCTATCTGTCTTTCTATTTTTGCATTGACATGCAACATTGGATCATAAGATGGCAATTGACCTTTGAAAGCACAAAACCTTTGGTGAAGGGATTGTAACGATTTGAATGAGTGTAAATTGTAACTTTGGGTAGGTTAGCAGAACAATGAACTTACATTTTACTCTACCATTTGAGCAAGGATAGTTGTCTCCCAAGGATAAAAGTAATAAATTGCTATTGTGTCCCAGATCAGTCTATGAGGCAATAACATGACACAAAAGCTAATTAAATTATAATGTGATTGAAACTTACATAAACAAAATTCTCCTTTCCTAGTGGAGAGGCTTAGAGTCATTTATCACGACCATCGTGCATTTTATGATACCAACATGAAACTAGGCACACATGTAGAGTTGAACATGCTGAAAAAAATAGGGTCGGAACCCCAATCGGAATTCGCCCCTAAGTGCTATTTTTAGACCAAAGTACTCGAACCCAGTCCTTAATGAGAAAACTATCGATATACACATTAGTAAGCATGTCAGCTTCCTAAAAACTGCAGATTCGTGATCAGCGTCGTCATTTTAGTTCATTTCAACAAAAATAATTTAATTAGAGGCCTTCTATAAAAATTAGCTATGACGTCATATTTTTGATGACGTCATAGAATTTTCAAAAATCGCAAAATCTGAAAATTTAATGCCAATTTTCAGAACCTGATTCCAACAAAATTGCCATTGGTTAAGATATAATGAGGTCAGAACCCGAAATTACGATTAACACGAGACAAATGAGTTTATACATAACAGGACCTATCCGCATTGTCCATTAATAATAATAATAATAATAATAATACCAAGCAATCTTTTTCCCTTTTCCACTAAATGCTGAAACATTATCACAACCAGTAAATGAATACCAGAATGGCAATCCACTGCATGTATCAGGTCCTAATTTTGTGACATATGTATCGGCAACCACCTTCTTAATTTACCCACACCAATCTCGATCTAAAGCTCTTTGACGCTTGGTCTACACGGAAAATTTTTCTAGAGATAACGGAGACCTTCGTCAAGTAGGCGTTTAAAGTACTTACGTTCTGCTATATAATCTTTTGCAAATATGCTCTTCATTTTATGTTTACAATGCATCACACGAACCTAAGACATTTAATATCCTTTTTTTCGTTTCCAGGCTTTCAAATTGCGAGACGGCCGAACCAAATGAGCACGACAACAATCAGATTGAACGGTTCGTTATACTGATGTACAACAGATCAAGCCCGATTAAAGAGATTAATGACTATCGAAGATATCACTTTACCAAAAAAGAATGTCCTAGCGAAAATTTACCTCCTACAAGTAATTCCCTAAAGCAACATATAAAAAGAGCTGCTTTCACTGAATACATGAACTGAAAACCAACAAGAATCACCTAACTTAGTTATTGTAAAAACTTTTTATTTCCTTGTTGTAGAAAAGTCTGGGGGCAGTCATTGTCGCCCATGCACAACCTGCCAGATGTTGATGATTGTGGTTGGCTTCAGAATGAAAATTCAGTGCTACCTCTCTGGATGACGATACCCGAGGCATCGAAAGCTTGCCAAGAATTGATAAAATGCGGTTGCAAGAGTCAGTGCTCCAATCGATGCAAATGCAGACGATTTGATTTGGAATATACAAAGCTCTATCTTTGTAATGGACAATGCGGATAGGTCCTGTTATGTATAAACTAATCATTTGTCTTGTGTTAATCGTAATTTCGGGTTCTGACCTCATTATATCTTAACCAATGGCAATTTTGTTGGAATCAGGTTCTGAAAATTGGCATTTAATTTTCAGATTTTGCGATTTTTGAAAATCCTATGACATTAAGGACTGGGTTCGAGTACTTTGGTCTAAAAATAGCACTTAGGGGCGAATTCCGATTGGGGTTCCGACCCTATTTTTTTCAGCATGTTCAACTTTACATGTGTGCCTAGTTTCATGTTGGTATCATAAAATGCACGATTGTAACGCTAAGCTCCCTCACTATCCTGAGTTTTTCAAGGATTCCATTGATTCAATCATCTTCCCACTGGTCTATGAATGCTTCATCCATCATCAGTATTGAAAATAACAATAGTTTGATGAAGATGTCAATATAATTTTCTTGTGACACATACATGGAGGCAATGAACAAAAGGAATCAATGAATTGGTAAATACTTCAAGAACTATTTTAAACAAAACTCTCCTTTCCTGAGTTTTTCAAGGATTCCATTGATTCAATCATCTTCCCACTGGTCTATGAATGCTTCATCCATCATCAGTATTGAAAATAACAATAGTTTGATGAAGATGTCAATATAATTTTCTTGTGACACATACATGGAGGCAATGAACAAAAGGAATCAATGAATTGGTAAATACTTCAAGAATTATTTTAAATCCAAGCTAACACTGGGAGGGACATGTAGTCAGGGCATCAAATATCTATTTTGGAAGCAAATAAACTATAAAGGTATTAAATAACTAATCAAAATTTTCGATTTCGTATCAGTAAATTTTTCATGGCCTAACAGAAATTAAGATGGTTTAACAATTTGATGAAATTGAATTGGGAATAAGTTAAAAATCAAGTATAAGTGTATTACCTGTAACATACATTGAAAATGTCCCCTGTAAATTTGGAAATAGTTTCCCAATTATAAGTTGTCCTGTTTGATGTTTTTTTTTGTGATGCAAAGCCAAGCTGTTTCAAATTCATATTTCAAAAGTTATCGTTGAGCATTGATGGAAAAGAGGCCAAAGTTTTCCAATAACCTCGTTTCAATGGGGGATAAAAGGCTATTATGGGGGAAGAAGAAGAGCAGAAATGCATCTCATTAAGAATGCACATTGACGAAGCTCAGTAAATTAGAAGAGAGTAGATTAATCCTGCATTGTTTTTGCATATAATGTATTAGTACATAAACGGTAAAAATTAAGTATCATTCATGATAGCTTAAACTATGTACTACACACAACTATAAAAACCTTTTGGCATACAATTTCATAAAGGTAAACATGGCTTTAATATGCATGAATAAATATGTACACATACTTCTGATGTCCATTTAATGTTCATGTTTTATAAATGGAATAGTGAACATGAATGAGAGATAATTTGTTGCGTCTGTAAATAGTATTGATTTCTTCATCATGTGGAGTGTTCAGCGATGTCGACAGCATTGTTCAATAGGAATTCATACTCACATGGCACACATTAATGCGTTTTCACCATTAAGTTTGGTAGTAGTAAAAAAAGAAGATTGCCGGTTACATTAGTTTAAAGCTCGAACACCAACTTCAAGGGGTAACCTTTGTTCGAGGTTTCCTTGTTCATGAAAACTGCAATTCAAATTTGGAATACTAAATAATATCGGGTCATCTATATTGTTATAATGAATAAGTAAATGAGTTAATTGGTTGAGAGGAGGGTAATCCAATGCTAATTATTGTTAAAACAGTTATGGTCAATGGACAGATTGCAGTTTTCACAGAGAAAAGGAAAGCCATACTCCCATAGGCAATATCGGAGAGCATGGCAAAGCATATCTCTTCTGATACGGGTGCTACCGAGGACCCAGATCGTGTTGTTGCTGTTGGCGAACACCCCCGGACACTGGAGTGTTGTGCAAGTGTCCGGATAGTTCTTGGCGGATCTTATTGACTGGAGTGGCGTGGCAAACCAGCAATGTTCAAAGCTTTTAACGGCTTTGCTTTCTGAGTGTTGTGCTTATATCACAACAGGGAACATCACACTGTAGTGCAATGCCGATCCGCTAGAACCACAATCTGAGCCCCGTATTTTGTGTATGTGCTTTTTGGTAGACTGACACCCTCTGTGGGCAACGCAATTTATGCTCAAAAGTTTGTGAAGACCTTTACAGGACTTCTTGGAAGACAATGTTTTTTGTCTCCCTGTGTGTTTCCTCTGGGAGGAATACTTTGAGCCCGTCAAAAGATGTTGCTCTGGACATGGCCACATATAACTGACCATGTGTGAACACGGGCTCAGGTAAATACAAACCAACATACCTCAGAGATTGTCCCTGTGCCTTGTTGATAGTAAAGCAGTATGCTAGTCTGACTGGAAATTGCCGTCGTTTGATGTTGAACGGCATCTCACTGTCCTGTGTTGACAATGTTATTCTGGGAATCATGACCTGCTGGCCTCTGTGTTCCTTGGTGATGATCTCTGCTGTGATCACATTACGTCGGAGATGGCGTACAATGAGTCTTGTGCCATTGCAAAGACCTTCCTTTGGATTTAGATTCCTCAGAAGAATGATTGCTGCACCAACCTTAAATAAGGAATGTTCGAGATTACGATGTGTATCATCGGATGCCATTATTATTATTTAAAATAAGTTTAGAATTAATGTATGATTAGTACATTTAAGAAAATTATACCTTGAGTCTAAGTCGATGTAATGGCATTCCGTTAGGAGTTATATTGTTGATAAACTCAATTGGATATGCCGCCTCCCCATCTGGATCCTCTGTTATCACACTGTCTGTGCTGTAGTATGTTCTGTCAGGAGTCTGTAGTCTTTCCAGAATGATGTCATTGATTTGATGTGAGAAATCATTCTTTGGGGTAAGACAACAACGTTCTGACATGGTTACCGGATCCAGCATGAGGTGGGACTGTGGTGTATTAGGCTGAGGATAAATGAAGTTGAGCATTTCCTCTTGCGAAGATGTGCATATTTCATGTGGCAAAGTGATATTGTCAAGTGCATCATGTGGTTCTTGTTTGTTGCCGAGTCTTAGGAGCCATTCTGAGAATTCTCTGTAAGATTCATCTTGAACAGCTCTCATGTTTGTGTGTAGGCGATGTTGTTGAAGCTGTGCCCACAAATCACTGATTTGATATGATTTAAGACTCTCTGATACGATTTTTTCTCTTCCTGCTTTGGGGACAACAGGTAAGACCTGTCTGAAATCGCCACCAAGCAACATGAATTTGCCACCAAATGGCTTTTCAACTCTTGTGATATCCCGAAGCAGTCTGTCAACTGCTTGTAATGCCAATGCTGGTATCATTGAAGCTTCATCCCAAATGAACAGGGTTGTTTCACGCAACAGCTGTGCTCTTCGGCTCTGTCTCTTGACATTGCATGTTGATTCCAGCTTCAATGGTATTGGAATTTGGAATTGCGAATGCGATGTTCTGCCATTGATAAGCAGTGTTGCTGCAATTCCTGACCAAGCCATACACTGAACTTTGTGTCCAGATGCATGAAGATTACGAACCAACGTGTTGTAGAGAAATGTTTTCCCTGTGCCAGCTGGTCCGTCGAGAAAGTGACAGTTCTGCTCTGATTGCGCCTCAATTGCTTGAATAATGGCTGTGTAAACAACTCGTTGTTCTGGATTCAATGCAGCGCGCATTTGTTCTCCTTGCTCTCTTTCGTTTTCAACATCCATGTGATCTTCCTCTGAAAACATAAACAATAGTTAATTTGGTAGAAGTAGAATCATATGTTGGCTAAATTATTACAGTGAATATCATCATGTTCAGTTGTAAATCACCTTGTTCTGGAATGACAAAGTCGGCCGGTAGCTGAGGAAGGTGATCGTAATTCGTGATGGACAAACCATGAACCTTCAAATTGTTGTCAATATCATGTAGACATTGATACATGTGTCTGTCTTGGAAGGTTATGTCTGGATTGTTGAGTTGATCACGTCTGACAAAGTCTTCACTCATTGCTTCTTTGAAGGGGTTGAAGAGAGTTCTGATGTCTGATGGCGTTTGAAAGAGTAGCAATGATGCAAACAACTGTCTGAGTTGCGAAGGCATATTGAAGATGGCAGCTTCATCAAGACAATGTGTGACTTCGGCATCATCTTCTAATAGCCCTAGAGCTAATGCTGCATCTTTGAAGGAGTCACATAGATTACCTTCTACCGTGCGAAGGTCTTCAAATGAAGTAGCACCTCGTTGATTCAATAGCAAAAGTCTGAGTGCAAATTTTTGCTCGCAAGGTCTGGGCTGCACTTGATTTACTCTACCAATGATTGGCATTGTTCTTCGTTGTCTGGGTGTCCATGTTTTTGAACGCTCCTGGAAGACATAATGCTCTGGTATCTGATGATAGAGGTACTGATGTGCAGCTGGATCTTGCTGGTTAAGTTCAAACCATGCTGTAAGTGTTGTTCTATCACCAATGTTGTTCAGTCTTTGTTCGTTATCATTGTCATGAAAGATGACTTGTTGCTCAAATGGTAGATGAACAGAAAGCCGTTTGACTATGTGGCTCTTGTCGTGCATGGGGAACTGCATAAGCCGATAGACAGCTTCATGTGGTCCAATATATCTTGCGTTGATGTATTGGCGCACCTCGTCGTGTTCAATATCTTGAGGTACTTGTTGTTGATTTTCTTCAAGAATTTCAACATGTGCCATATCATGTCCTTTGTGGATATATTTGAAAATGTACTTGACACTTTTTACAGTACTGCATATTTCCACGTTGATATGACACTGATATTTGATGATTAGGTGTCTGTTGTGTGGCACTACCCAAGTATCATCCAAAATGCGATTATTCACATTGACTGGATGGAGACAGCGTCGTCTGTAGAGAGGATAGCCGTTGACATTGATTTGAGTTTCAGCAACTTGTTCTTTCGGAAAGTGCTTTTTGCATTTGTTGTTTTCCATGCACACGCACTGAGGATTTAAATTCCCACAGGGTCCATGTGTCATGTGCTTTAGGACCAACTTGTGATACTTTGCATCCTGTGGATCCGGTATCTCTGCTGATATGAGTTGATCCACCTGATAAGGAATGCAATAATTAACGATTTTATAATAGAGATGACGTACAGAACAGTTGTATTGTGCATTGGATATAAATTTAAAAATGAGAGAAAGAATTATTAGTATTTGCAAATATTACCTGTTGTGGTGTTCGTGGTTTATCAGCTTGTGAAAGAAACAGGATCATGTGTGCGTGTGGCAGTCCTCTCTTCTGAAATTCTATGACATACACATGTGCAGTGACATGTCCAAGAATGTTGTTGTGAAGTATGTCTTCGAGTAGTTCTTTGAGTTTCAGTTGAAATACTCGTGTGACAATGTCCGGTCGATCATTGGCCGTCTGATACGGATGAATGTTTTCTTTAATCTCCTTCCATTTAGGATTGGCAGTCATTGTGAGGAAGATGTCTGGCTTGCCATACTTTCTCACGATTGTCATTGCGTCTTGAAAATGTTGATACATGTTTCTTTGGCTGCCTGGAAAGGATGACGGTAGAATGATAACACGGCCAACATCAATATGTATGGGCTGATTCGGATTGTTAGCCCTGGCCATCTGGTTTTCGATTTCAGCTCTTCTGTGGAGATGATCCATCAGGCCTCGATAAGTGTCAACACGAAGCTGACGTTGATTGTTCATAATCCAGTGCAGTTTATTGCCTTCTATCTTCGTATATGCATCTACCAGATACTGTTGAAATAGAAGTGATGCAATGTGGATGGCTGAGAATGCATCCCTGACCTGGATTCTGTATAAATAGTATTCGGCGAGGGTTATTCTGGTACGACGGTTACGATTGTTGTGGTGTTCACCCGCTATGTGTGCTGTCGGCAATCGTTGAAGGTCCAAACTATAACCTCTGTCACCATGAAAGAAAATCAATGGATACGTGAGAGGATCGGCAATAGAATTTGTTGCGTATATCTTCATAAGATCTCCGCGTCTTGTTTGTATCTGCAATTCTCTATCATCAGGATTCGGTGCACCTCCATTCTGTACTGTGTATATAGCTGCAATTTCCCTGGCAGTAGGATTATCGTATCTGCGATCTTGTTGTGGGCGACCTGTTATAATCATTTTGAATGTGGGAACAGGCTGATTTTTTGCAATAGCTTGCTGCCGCTGTTCCTCCAATATTTCACCCATGCTTCGATAATGTTGTGCAAATCGATTGACTGCCATTAATTCATTCTGGAGAAGTGCAACGATGTCCAAATCAAGACGTTGTTCTCTTGCAGTGTTTTTCCGTTCCTGCAATGCTTGTTGCGTATCCATGATGTAAAGTTCTGCGTATTTTCTGGATCTGTCTGTCTCTGTTACACCTGTTAATGATGCAAAGCATAAGTTATGTAAATAGAAATTCAACTGTAGCCAGCATAAATGAATAATAAGTTATATTGATAATGACTGGAATCATATTGTATCAATTACCTGTCAGGTGATATGCCTTTCCATGAATTGTGATAACTGGTGGTCCAGCTCTAGCATGACGTACAATATTAGCCTTCCATGATGCCATGGCCATTAATGAGTTGTATTGGCGGAAGTGCTTTAAGAAATATTTTGATTCGGCAGTATCACCAGTATATAAATGCATGACACTTACTGGAGGTGGTTCAATTTGATCCAGAGCAATTAAACCTCCCATGCAACATTTGTTGTATTGTTTTTTTGTGTTTTGTTCTTCTTTGAAGTACTTTGCACCACAATGAATACATGTTCTGTTCATTTTGTTCAAGTGGTGTGGTAATGGGGAGAAGGGGATGAGGTTTTCAGCTTCATTGTTCTCGGGGACAGGGTTTTCAACTTGCATTTGCTGATCTTCAACTGGTTCTGGTATCTGATTTTCATCGGGTACTGGAACTACATCTTGCATCTCAATGTCTATAGGTTGTCCTGCTGCTGGAAGCCCTTGGTTCTGAATGGGAAGCTCTGGTTCCATGTCCATCTCCATTGGCTGTATCTCTGGAAGAGGATACTGTGCCGGAAATGGCTGATATTCAGGGGCTTCTAGCTGACGGTTTTCGAGCTGCATTTGTTGAAGATCGTTGACTGCTGCAAGTGGGTTATCCGCATTTCCCGTCTGTTGAGGATGAAGCTGTTGATTGATGTGTCTCCTATGCTGCACATTCCCCGCACTCGATTTCTGCGTCTTTCACCGGTTATACTTCTCCTGGTCTTGCGCGGCATAGTGCATGAATATGAAAAAGAAGTATAAAGTACAATCACGCAATACTATTGTAAATGTTATTGCTTGTAGACAATGGCCTCAATAGCAACAACAATGAAAATAATTATAGCCTTGTGTAAAGCTGCAACACAAAGAAGTAAATATTATATATTTCAAGGGTATGGTAGTGTTAAGTATAATGTTGTAAATAAATCATTATCATAAAAGTAATGCAATGTAATATAATGTAAATTTTATGAAAACCCTTACGTTAAACTGTGCTCGTTTCTGTTATGTAAACAGTCACTAAAATGGAAGAGAGTAACTTGCAATTACTGTTGACATAAAGGTGGAAATAAATAAAGGAATCACAAAAAGAGAATCAGAATACCTGCACGTAATGAAAATTAGCCTGTTGAATCCAGTACAGTTGTTAAGAAATCAACAAATTTGTTTACAGAGTCAATTTGTTAAAAGAGGTCCCATAAAAGTTTTTTCATAATATTCCAGATGCATAAAAAAAATGATGTTTTTATCTGTGATAAAGATTAACTCATTGTACATGGGTTACATTTATAAACCATTGAAGAAGGAGAATATCATTTCGTAATTGAAAGAATTTGTTGAAAAAAGGTGTCCGTTATTTGAAAATCGATAAAAATGGGCCTCTTTTTATAATGGAAACAAATAATTAAAGAGCTGAATAGAATAGTCTGAAGGAAGAACTGTAATAAATTAATTAATGTCTTACCGAGCCTTGTGTATTTCAAAACTATGGTAAGAAACAGAAAAGAAATTAGAACAGTTATAAACTTGAAATATGAAATAAAAAACATGATGCTTGAACAACACGTAACCTGCTCTTACCATGAAAAGAAAAACAAAAATTATTGACATTATTAAGCGAAATAGCGATAAAGAAATTTCTTAACTTATAATGATAGATTTTTAGAAAAAAAACAACGTTCATAATACTTACTCGGCGATAAATAGTTGCATAGATTATTAATTATATCCTATTGATAATTCGGACAACTAAAATTAAATTAGGCAAAATCTAATTGTGCAAATAATTAGAGGCGGGACTTCTATTGTGCTATACAGCTGGCATGATTGGTTTATACACGTCACATGTTAAAAAAGGCGGAAACTTTTAGTGAACAGACAGGGGAATTCCCCTTTGTTCTTCAGATTGGCAGGAGGAAGGTAGGAGGAAAATTACTGCGCGTGGAGGTGAAACTGAATTACATCATGGCGGCGATGGCATGGAATGGAAGGCAAGTAGTAGATCGAGGAAAGGCATGGTGAGAGTCCAACTGCATCTTCTTAAATCATTTTCATCTGAAGAGTATCTATAAAGTATTTTAACTCACTGTTGAAAATGTGTTAAGTCCAGTCTTATTTTCTAAGTTTAGATTGCAAAAATCGCTTAAAAAAGAATCATAGTGGGATAAATGACCACCATACCACAATAATTGATGCAACTGCAACATCACATTCATGAAAGTGAATACCATGCATTGGGTAAGTTATTAAGTGAAGGTTTTGCAACGAAATCATGTGAACATTAATAACTTATGAAGCATTTTGAATTATTAAAAATATGATTGAAATATTAAAAATACTGGAACATATAATTTGGAACATTTGGAACATATAAAATAAGAACATTTGGAACATATAATTTGAACAAATAGTAATGATGTTGACCATGCATGAAAAAAAATATGTGAAAGGTTTTTCAAATTTTGCATATGGAAAAGTAGATAATTTTAGGTTATATTTTGTATTGTTAATTGGTTTTGATTTTCTGATTGTCTCTTTCATGCATGGTCAAAAACAGGACATGTGTAAATTAGTTTAGAAATTATTTACACATGTCCTGCATAATTTTGATAGCCCTTTCGGTGGGCATGGCCACCATCATTGTTTTAGAAAATTCTTTGGTGGCCTTCCCACCCTTCTTTTGTCCTTTGCCCTTCCTGTGGCCTTTGCCAATCTTGACAAAGGCCTCCTTCTGTGATCTGTGAATACACAATTGTGTTATAGGTTGCTTTTTTGGCGAAAGGATGTGATGCAATATTTGGAAGATATCAATAGAACAACTGAGCTTCAAATACAGAAGGTATACTTACACTATGTCTTTTGTTTGAAGTCTTCTCCCTTCCTTGTCATGAAGGGAGAATTTTTTTGTTTCCCTCTTTAGGTGGAATATGTCTTTGTATGTTATTTCCTAGGATACAAAAGCAAACAATGACAGAATTTTCCATGAAAACAATAACCATGAAATATGAATAAATTAATGTGAATTGTGTAAAAAAACTGATGAAATGATGAATTAATATATATTTGCTATAATTACTTTCGCTTCATCACCAAGCCAGATGAGCATTTGTTTTTCTGGCTCAGGCTTTTTTGTTGTACTTCCGTACTTTGAAGCCATATTAGTTAACCTTGAAGCAAACAAATAATAGTTATTTTTCTTTAATAAGGATAATTGGTGTGTGAAAAAGAGAACAATTTTGCATGAAGGGGTACAAAATAACATAATATGATAGAAAATCAAAGGACAACTGCCAAACTGCAAATACTGGAAAAAGAATAAGATTTTAATTGTGATTGAATTAGTAAGTAATAAGTTATACATATGGTTGATGATCATAATAGTAAAGGAGAATCTCATTATCCAAGTAACATTGAACTGAAAGTACATACCGAAAATATTTTAAAGGAAATAAAAACAACCAGCAAGGCAACTGCCAAACTGCAAATACTGGAAAAAGAATAAGATTCTAATTGTGATTGAAATGGTAAGTAATAAGTTATACATATGGTTGATGATCATAATAGTAAAGGAGAATGTCATTGTGCAAGTAACATTGATCTGAAAGTACATACCAAAATGTTTCAAAGGAAATAAAAACAACCAGCAAGGCAACTGCCAAACTGCAAATACTGGAAAAAGAATAAGATTTTAATTGTGATTGAATTAGTAAGTAATAAGTTATACATATGGTTGATGATCATAATAGTAAAGGAGAATCTCATTGTCCAAGTAGCATTGAACTGAAAGTACATACCGAAAATGTTTCAAAGGAAATAAAAACAACCAGCAAGGCAACTGCCAAACTGCAAATACTGGAAAAAGAATAAGATTCTAATTGTGATTGAATTAGTAAGTAATAAGTTATACATATGGTTGATGATCATAATAGTAAAGGAGAATGTCATTGTGCAAGTAACATTGAACTGAAAGTACATACCGAAAATGTTTCAAAGGAAATAAAAACAACCAGCAAGGCAACTGCCAAACTGCAAATACTGGAAAAAGAATAAGATTCTAATTGTGATTGAAATGGTAAGTAATAAGCTATACATATGGTTGATGATCATAATAGTAAAGGAGAATGTCATTGTGCAAGTAACATTGATCTGAAAGTACATACCAAAATGTTTCAAAGGAAATAAAAACAACCAGCAAGGCAACTGCCAAACTGCAAATACTGGAAAAAGAATAAGATTCTAATTGTGATTGAAATGGTAAGTGATAAGTTATACATATGGTTGATGATCATAATAGTAAAGGAGAATGTCATTGTGCAAGTAACATTGATCTGAAAGTACATACCGAAAATGTTTCAAAGGAAATAAAAACAACCAGCAAGGCAACTGCCAAACTGCAAATACTGGAAAAAGAATAAGATTTTAATTGTGATTGAATTAGTAAGTAATAAGTTATACATATGGTTGATGATCATAATAGTAAAGGAGAATCTCATTGTCCAAGTAGCATTGAACTGAAAGTACATACCGAAAATGTTTTAAACGAAATAAAAACAATCAGCAAGGCAACTGCCAAACTGCAAATACTGGAAAAAGAATAAGATTTTAATTGTGATTGAATTAGTAAGTAATAAGTTATACATATGGTTGATGATCATAATAGTAAAGGAGAATCTCATTATCCAAGTAACATTGAACTGAAAGTACATACCAAACATATTTTAAAGGAAATAAAAACAACCAGCAAGGCAACTGCCAAACTGCAAATACTGGAAAAAGAATAAGATTCTAATTGTGATTGAAATGGTAAGTAATAAGTTATACATATGGTTGATGATCATAATAGTAAAGGAGAATGTCATTATCCAAGTAACATTGAACTGAAAGTACATACCGAAAATGTTTTAAACGAAATAAAAACCATCAGCAAGGCAACTGCCAAACTGCAAATACTGGAAAAAGAATAAGATTGTAATTGTGATTGAAATATTGAAATGGTAAGTAATAAGTTATACATATGGTTGATGATCATAATAGTAAAGGAGAATCTCATTATCCAAGTAACATTGAGCTGAAAGTACATACGGAAATCTTTTTTTCTTCAGTAGGAAAGTTCAAGGAAAACAATTGCAAAACTAAACGAAGACTGGAAAAGAAATTAGGAGTGATTAAATACATGGAAATAGTTATGCATGTAATAAGAAATGCGGGTATTATTTTTAATTATCTTTGTTAATATTTAAAGGTATAAAATATCAGTAATGAGGTGAAAACAATTTACCTGTTGACTGTGGCTGTGCTTTTGACAATGGACGAAGACGAACGGAAATTATTTTTGGCGCGTTGCGTGGTGAAGATAATTTTGAATATGAATACCATAGCAACAGAATGAAGATGGCCTCGTACAATAAAACATAGATAAGTGAAATCGAGGCCTCCTGGAAATGTCACAGAATGCGTAAATATTGTTAGTATGTGGGTAGAAACACCCTGGTAGTGTGATTAATTATGAGAAGAAATGACTACAGAAAGAAAGACTTTTGAAGATAAGCATATATAATGTTGTACGCTTCACTGGTAGAATATATTCAGGTAAATAGTACATTTATGTTGTAAGATATACAGTTTTTGTTGCAACTATAAAAATTATAAGTTGAAGTCATCTTCTTTCAACCTTTGTTGTATGTCCTTAATATTCTATCATCAATACTGCATTTTCTTCATTCTCTGTGTATTTATCAATGAAGGGTACTACAAAGTATTGAAATACATTAACAAATATGATTGTACATATGACTGCCTACAAAAACCTAAAAAAAACTGGTGGAACATGCTATTCAATACAACATTAAAAATAGAAGTATAAATATAATTCTACATCATACCTAAAAATACTATACATGACCATGCAATATTATACTGTATCATAATACTATACTGTATCATACTATATATATATAAAATCATGCAATACTATCTTTTATGATCCTATATATAATATATATGTTGTATATTATCAAGAAACATTGACTGATAGGGCACACTTCGTGTGCTGCATTCGCTTATGCTCATGCCCCTTTGAAACCCACTGACAATGGGTAAGCTCGCTGCGCTCGCCTGTCTATCTATTATCAAGAAACATTGACTGATAGGGTGCACTTCGTGTGCTGCATTTGCTAACGCTCATGCCCATACATACATACATACATACATACATACATACATACATACATACATACATACATACATACCGACATACATACATACATACATACCGACGTACATACATACCTACATACATACATACATACATACATACATACATACATACATACATACATACATACATACATACATGAGCCGGGTTCGGTCGCTTCGCTCCCTCCCCGGAGCCCGTCAAGTAAACAAAGCTTAATCTGGTTGGCGCGCTTCGCGCGCTGCATTCCCTCCCGCTCATGCCCATACATACATACATACATACATACCTACCTACATACTATACCTACATACTATACCAACATACTATACCTACTATACAGACATACTATACCTACTATACCTACTATAAAATCATACTATACCAACATACTATACCAACATACTATACCTACTATAAAACATACTATACCTACTATAAAAACATACTATACCTACTATTAAAACATACTACACATACTATACCTACAATACAAACATACTATACTTACTATAAAACATACTCTACATACTATACCTACTATAAAAACATACGATACCTACTATAGCTACTTTACAAACATATTATACCTACTATACCTACTAAACAAACATACTATACCTACCATACAAACATACAAACACTTTGCGAAAGTTTAAATGAGGAAAGTCGTGCAATTAGCGCCTGAAAAATTCATAACTTTGACTTTGTTTTCATTGGGCCTAAGCGTTGCAAGCATGCCGAAGCAACGCTTACTACAAAAACAACAACTATTTCAACTTAAAATACAAAAAAGCTATCACCTGTGTTTTCTTTTGTCTTCTGCAACTCTCTAGGGTCTTTGAAACAAATAGCAGTTTTTTGCAAAGATAATTCAGGTGGTAAAACACTTTGAAAAGCCCCATTGTTGCCAAAACAAAAACACGCGTCCTCTTCTCCAAAAGTACCTGCTGTTCAACCCGAGGGCAAATTTGCATGATAACGAAATACGCGTGACAGTTCACGTGAAGTCGCGAAAGAGCCAATCAAATTACAGCAAAAGGCGAAACGGGTCACGTGAAGAGCGAATACTCTGTTCGAAACTGGAGTTCGGGACGCGAATTTGGAAGTTTCGCCAGCGTAAACCGTAGTTTTTTCGTGAGAGCACAATTAGCAGAATAATTAGTGGAATAATTCAAAATTTCAGGAGAAAATCGAAAAACAAAATCCATTACCCTGGTTAAATTAATAAAGTAAACATTCAGTGTGAATTTCAGTGCCATATATCCACATACAAAAAAGCCTTTGTGATTACACGGTTCGCCGTTTCGGCCCATTGTTTTTGGGCGTTCGACCTATTGTTTTGGGTCGAATCTATTGTTTTTGGCAAGGAAAATGGGTCATCACGTGACTCCGCAGAATATATATATTAGACATTTATATACAGATAAATTAATTCAAATTTGAAATCCAGGTAAGCTTTTGATTTTGTAATTTGTAATAACTCCTGAGGGCTTATGGTATGTTTTCGACAAATTCTAATCTATTTTCTCCGGCTAACTTTATTTCTTTACATTCTAATTTCCATTTCTTGTCCATTTAGCTTACATAATTGTTGTTCTTCATTAAATTTATGAAAAGAACACTAATGAAAAATTAAATAAAGTGAATTACAAATAAACCAATAACAAAAGAAGTCAGAAACAGTGAAAAGTACAATGGCACAAACAAAGGCACAAGGGACATAATCTGAAATGCATGAGTGAACCGATGACAAAATACCGAATTAACCCTGCGAATGTTTTCTGAATTGCTATGTTTATGTCCTAATGTTTTGGGGCGAGAACCAAAAAAAGCTTTTTATTAAAAAGTAAAATCACGACAATGAAATAGTATGCTACCTACCTTGCAAAAACGACATGTTACAAGAATATTACAACATCTGCTTTAAAAAGGCTGTTCCATTGCTAATTTCCACCACCTGCTAACATATCAAAAGCCACAAAACTGTAATGCCAACTCATTTGATAAATTGCTGAGAGGAATAGAAGTTGAATTGCATTTATATGGAAAAAAGCTTAGGGGACATTTTTCAATGCTATCAATAGTAAACAAAAGAACAATCGTGTTCCTGCAATCGTGTGCTGGAAATTTATTAGTATTGAAAAAGTTGCAAGAGCTTGTGCTTCAAAGAATAGACAACTAATACAAGCAACGGATATCCCCCAGAACAGCTCTATGTTCATGGATAAGTGCAAATTAAAACAATTCATACAGACACAATTACAAAAGCAGATTTTTATACAACATACTATGTGGTGCCTGTTGCATAACGTCGGTTGATGTAAGCCGCTTACAATAAAATAATATCAATTAAATGTAAAGAAAGAGAAAGCATTACAAAACCATGAAATACTTATAAAAATTGAGTACAAAATATAATTTACTATTATTAGATCGCAATATTGTGATTAGGAATAAGCAATTTTGGTGTTGCATGAGCTTGTCCACAACAAAACAAATGACATATTATTTATATGCCGGATTATGGAGCCAAACATCATGATCAGGGAAGTTGGGTGCAAGGAATCTTCTTGCGCCCGCTCTGCAGAAAGTCGATTCAGGCCAGTTGCTTTTATTATAAGATACATCATTGCCTATATAACAAACAAAGTTATAGCATCATTTAGCATAAGTAAAAAACCTCCAAAGCACTTCTAGTTTCATTCTACAAGAAAACCCAATTGTAATCCATCCCTTAACAAGAAAGAAGTTAAACTTCAACACATAGTTCTAGTTAATTCACAAACGTCATATGCCAGTAGTGTAACGATTAGCCTGATAATGTAAAATTAAGTGAAGAATGAAATACCTCTCTGATAACAACATCACAAAAGAAACTAGCGATGTAACAGTTGTCAACAGGAACTTCAATTAAACCCTTCTCTATCCATTCTTCAATGCATTCGTTTAAATTGGAGTTCTGAAAAAATAACTTACTTATCAAATATAGATTTTACGGCAGAGACAATCTGTGAAATTCGAAAAATTAAACAAGGCAAATCAATAATGACAACACTCACTACATCCATGGAGATTTCAGCACAAAAACAGTTCAATTCGTCTAGTATTCTTGAGTTCTTTACGTGTCTGCAGGTTGGTACAGTGCCACAAAATAATCCCTCCACCAATCTCTTTAGCACGCCAAAAAGTACAACAAAGCAAAGTGAATAATCAAATAAACCTTACAAATGACTAATATTTAACAAAAAAGGCAACCACGTGTGAGGTAAGTGTGTCAATCGATGTATATAATATAATGTATATAATGTATATAATCGATGACAATATTTGTAATAACCTTTAGGTAACATTTATGAGCATCAAATAGCAGCAAAAATTCTGATAGGTTTCTGAAGACGTGTAACCTGCGGAGATAGATAAAATATAGAATAAATTGAGTATTTGTTCTTGTAAGTATTTGTTCACGCAACTATAGTTAATGTAATTGTAAAAGTCTTATTTGAAAGGCTTCTTAATGCAGAAAAACGTGCAAGCTTCTACCTTTCGCTACTTTCTTGAATCGTATTACACCCACAGTTATTGATAGCTGGAGATTTTCCTACACAGGTCGCATGGTAACTATAAAGACAATTCTTACAGTTCACCATAGGAACATCTTCTTTTGGGGTCAGGCACCTCACACCTGCATTGCACCTTTGTCTTGAATCCAGAGGACATTCGTTTGTTAAATTAACCAACGCCATGACTTTGCAAAGCTGGCCTTCACCTACAACTACCCTATTTATAACTGGGTCAGACTCGGAACTTTCAAATTTCACCGGTTGGTTACAATCTGTGAAATAGACTTTGAAAGTCCTTCCCAGCAACCTTGAAAGGCTTCCCAACTCAATGGAAGAACGGGTCTTTGAGTAGATACTAGCTGAAAGACAAATTATACAATTCATTTCAACGAAATCTTGCGTCCTACAGTGAAAACACCGTCACTAGCATCACTATACCATTAGGGAAAGATTCGAATACAGTCCCTCCACTATCCTGAATGGATGACAAGCAAACCAAATAATTACGAAATATTTGCAGATCTTTGTTAGCTTAGTATACAAGTGATGAGCATATAGTTACGTATGACTGCACTTAGATCCTATGCGGCATGTTTCACCCACCTTCCAACTCATTACGCTGTAAAATATTCATCACCTTTTCTTGAAACACATCCAGCCAAGCAATACTTGTCTAAAGAAAAAAAATGAATGCCACAGAAATCTTCTACATTTTGGTTTTAATTATCAAAGCACCTATGTTATGCATCTATGCAGGTATTGACAATCAGAAAGACTTACTGTATATTTATAGTATAAAGTAAGTCTGTATGATAATCTTCAACATACCTCTGCTGGTTCATAAATGGACGGCGCAGTTATTGCATTGACAAGAGATCCAATTTTCAAGAGTGCAAAATATTTTTCGTCTTCATACAGAATCCTTGCAACTGATCTAAATAGACTATCTGGACCATCTTCCACAAACACTGGTTCGAGACTCGTGATTGAATTAGGTATGCAATGTCTAGACCTGTATTAATAATAAAGTTACAAATTGATTTATGAGCCAAGCCAGCAATGCATTAAACATGTGTGTAGCTATTATCTGTATTATATTGCATTATATTGCACCTTTGTAAAACAGAAACTCTTATGTTCTAAAAATTATATGTTCTGAAACTAAGAAGTAAGAAAGTGCACGCAGAATGCACCAGTGACATTCTTTTTGAGCGCCATTTCATGTGCTGCTTTAGTTTGTAGACGCAAGTCGATGTGAATCTACAACAATCTTTGTCAATGGAAGATAAATAATGGGTACCTTCAAATGCTAAAATGTATTGAAAAATCACGCCTTACCATAATTGTATATGCCTTGTCATTATTGGGCATTTGAAACGAGGTAATGCAGCTTGAAGTGCATTTACAACACAAGGCAGCAATGACTGTGCAACTCGCTCAATGAGACACCATTCCATTTTTGACATGTTGGACAGCATACTCATATCATTTACTGCAATTACCTGTTATAAAAAAGCAACTTATAATAGTGAAATTCAAATAGGCAGGAAATACATAAACAATCGTTAACATACTGAAGGGAGGCGAGGGGTAAACCTTGTAAGACATGAAACCAGTTAATCAGATGACCTTAAAATGTCAAGATTGCAATCTGATATTGCAGAAGATCAGAAGGCATTCAAAAAGCCATCACATGAAACCCATAAAACCAATTCAAGTATGAAAAAACATTAAACAAAGATGATGATCATAGTGATCATAAAAATGTTATATCTGCCTTAACATGCAGTTACTTACAGGTTTTATTAAGTCACAAATTCCTTCCAGTTCTGATGATTCTTCAATTGCCTCTGGCATATCATCCTCGTGTTCAATATCACTTGCTGCAGTCTCCATACTTACAATGTCTTCTACTGAGCAATGACCATCAATATATGACTCTATAATCATATTCAATTCTGCAAGTTTTGGACGGTTTACACTACGGTTGTTCTTTGGGGAAACAAACGAAACATCACAAGGCCACCACAATGGTTTTTTGGAATCATCTCCCCAACACGCCTTTATCTTGCCTGAAAAGAATAAATAAATATTGAACAAGTACCTGCATTCTCTCTGGATACTGTTTTCACACAAGCAAACAGTTAGTTACCTTTTTGAGTAATTATTTCTAGTACAAGATTGCGGTTAAATGGAACATTCTGACATTTCCAGTCCATTGGGATTTCAATCAAATCATTTGCCAAATCTAAAAGAACAGTAGCCACAATTTATTAGCAACATATTTCTCTCAAAGTATTTTGATCTTGTAAGTGAATACCCCTTGGGATGTGTGATATAACAACATAAAATATCTGTTGAATGTTATTTAAAGTTCAATGAAAATAATGTTGAACACCAGACAAGAAGGATATTGGAGTTTGTTCCATTTCATAAATGAACCTACATTACCTACACCCGTGACTGATACATTTAAACCTCAAGATAGTATAAAAATGCATTTTCAACTGAATAATATAAAAGCTATATTCTAACCATCTTCTTTACTACTTTGAATATACTTGGATATAAGTTGTTGAAATGCAGCATTTTTGGCCAATGGACGTAATCCAGGAGAAGCTACAAAACATCAACAAATAAAAGATTTTTTCTACTAAAAATAACTTGTTTTACCTTTTACAACCCGAAGCACAAGGACAGTAATTCAATAACACTTTGTAATAAGCATACTTATGAAGTATATTCGACCACTTGCATATACAAAACAAGCTATGGGTGCTTTAGTTTTTTTATGCCATTCAGCAACCTAAACAATTGGATTCAGAAAAAGTATTAACAAAATTCACTCTGATAGATGATGTACAAACATAACTAAACCAGTGGCAAATAAAGCAACTGGCTGGTATGGGATGTCATGATATAAAATACAAGCAATAAAATGAAATTTACTTTCACTCTTAACTGGTGAATATTATCTCGATCATATCTCTGTCTCTTTCTTTGATTTGTCACAAACCTTACCTGAAAACATCCATAGAATTTGCAAACATAGAAAAAACAATCATTTCATGTCCCTTTCAATTCAAGTAATTCCATTTTTAAAGCTTTTAATGATAAATTCTAACAATTTTGTTGCTTGAAATACTAAAAAATAACCGAAGGCTTTCAAGCCAGTTACCCTTGCTTATTTACTTTCATTGATGATACTAAGTAATCATACTAAGATATTAATTACTTTCGGTCACATGTTATAAGCACCCACCTATTATCTTGGGTTAGTTGTTAGTTGTCAATTGCTAACAACTAACAACTAACCAAATTGTGCATAATACCCATTATTAGGTCTTTGTACAGTATCCAATAGATAGATAGATAGCTAATAAATGTTTTCTATAGGTATTTTTGTAAACTGACTAAATGACCATCTCAATTTATTATGGATTTATTTAATTAATTGGGCAAGACTAGATAGTAGAGCATCCTCAGAAGAAGACTCCAAAGATGATACGAGTCTAATTACTGTAATCGGGCACCTAATGACCGTTCTTTAGGTAAATTACTTTACTTAAGGTAAGTAAATACTTAAAACATCTATAAAAATACATACAGATTTTTTCCATGTTCTTCGGGGGTGTTTAGGACGATACTTTGAGCCAGTTGGCATTTGCATTGATCGAGAGAACGATGCAGTGGATACTAGTGGTTCTATGGGGGTTGCAATATTCGCAGAATGATTTTCAACCTCAGAAGCACCCTCTTCGTTACTTTCATGCCGAATTTCTCTATCCATGGAACTACCAAAATCTTGTTCTTCCCCCATCGACGACGAGTCGATACGAATTTCCAGCTCATCCATAATTTATCTGAATCTACCAATATGAACTACCAACTATACTAACTATCCTACCAATTATTGAACAACTAATATTAAACAACAACTTACTAATTTACGTTGCCGTATATAATAACGGTACTGGAACAATTAGCCAAAAGAAGAATCTATGTATATGAACAGCTGCGTCCACCATTAACTAACTTTTCAACCGTGCTCCTTTGCAGAAACTGCCTAAAACATGCTTGCAATCATCCATGGTCCGGTATTGATAAAACCAATGAAGAAAAGCCATGGTCCAAGACGAAATTTTCACCTACATTATACCTCCTGCTAGCGCGGACTCTATTGGAATGTGATCACTGTTAAGTGTGCAAAAGAAATTTCTTCTTACACCTGTCGGTTTTTCGGCCTGTTCTGTATGCTCTGGATTTATTAGAATCACGTTTAAGAGTGCCATATTATCAGTCGGTCCATCGCTAGTATCTTGCGGACTTTCATCTTCAGTTTCATTGATTTTAGTGGATGACAGGCAAGGTTTGCTGTTGGTTGCTTGAAATTCCTTTTTTACGTCTCTGAGGCTTAAGTCACAAAACATGTCATCTTCTACATCTTCGTCATCATCAATAACAATGCAATCCACTAAAAACAGAAAAAATTATAGGCAATCATTTAGAGTAGAAAAAATATATCTAGGACCTAATGGAAACAGGGCTAAACTTCTTAGTTCCTACAGGGGGTGAGAATGCGGATGATGATAACCAATAACCAAGATTTTACCTTTATCCAAACGTACACAGTACCTACATGCATTCTTTATTTAAAAATGCAGGTTAATGATGTGGCAGCCTCAAGTTATCTTTTTCGTACTTATTTGAAAAAACTACCCCAAAGCCATGGAGACTGTGCAAATATCTCATTGTTCAAAGTTTTTACAAGGAAATGCCTTTATTCCAATTCTTGTTCTTTCTGCTAAATACTCAAAAAACCAAGACTAAAACGTGGAAATGGATCTTACAATATAACAAGTAAATCCTGACTTATATTGACCCATTGACCCATAATACATGTGAAAATTCACAAAATATGACCCACGAATCGGGCAGAATATAGCAATCTAACCCATAACACTTTATAATCGGCTGCAGCAGGTGAGATGTCAGAAGTAAGACATTGATTTTTCTTTTTACAATCAAATGTTGTTATCTTGGTACTTTTTGCATTTTTACTGTTTGTTGGCCTGATAGTTGACAGGACAAGATTTTTAGAATAAAATCGAAATTTTTATAAAAAAATCTGTGTCCACGCCACCCCCTTGGTTGGCTTGCGTCCCTTGGTGGATGAACGTTTTTGTGAAAAAATTGATTTGTCTTCCCTAACATAAAAAAATTGTAAAACTGCATTTTTATTACTTTTAACACGTGAAGACAGTATCATTATCAACTAAGTTACAAAAAGCAACAAAAAAATTAATCTTATCAATTACTTTTCGTGGCAATGTATCAGATGATGATGTTTCATCAGCATCCCCCATTCCAAAATCCAGCTATGAAACGTAAATGTCAATAAGAAATGTCAAATACAAATGACAACATTCAGACACATCAAATATAGAGAAACAAGCACGCTAAACACCCCCTTCTCCATATTTTTTCGAAGCACTCATTTCAAAACATATCGTTTTAATCAAATGCTAGATGCTTTATTCCTGGCTACATCACAGCAGCACTCATTTTAACAATGTTAACAGCTAGTACAATAACAATAGTAATAGAATACAATGTTGAGAGCAATTACTCATTAAACAGATAAATTCTAATGTAGACGTTGGCAACATTTTGTCTATTCCCAAATACTTTATTTAAAAGAAGCTTTTAAAGCTGAGATAACAAGGCTTAAGGAGGTGTGTCTCTATCCTTGAGTAATGTATTTTGTTTTAACTTGTTTCATCAACACATAATATAGTGTTGATGAAATGAAAAAAAAAAAGAAAATACTACAAATACTACAAATACTTTACTCGTCCTTGTTCTTTTCTTTTTCATTCAGAATTACATATAAGTCAATAAGCAACTTGCCCCTGGATTGAATGAATGCCCTGGATCTAGGGTATTTTTTCTTCAAAAAAGCCAATGACTTTCTGGGAATGCTTTCCTGGCTTTCTTTTGCAAGGAGCATGCAAATAAACAGGTAGCTATCCTTGACTTTATCTTTAACTTTTATAAATAACGCTAAGATGAGAGCAAGTGGAGTCCGGCCGTTTTGATTGCTGGGTTCAGATGGTTCCAGGTTTAACCTTTATGCATTACGAAAATTGTTAATACTTAAAGTAGAGTGTCCAAAACAAGATCCAGTATGCTTCTCAGTGTGGTGGATTGAAATATGAAATTAGATTGCAAATATATCATTGTTAAAATTTTTGGAAGCAAATACCTCTATTCCCATTCTTTGTTTTTCTGCGAAAAAGGATATGTATTTAATAATTTATTCATATGATATATTTTGTTCAAGGGAAAACTATGTTAATAGAAATGTAGATAATGTTGTTGTGCATCTTTTGATGTATAATGTGGTCTGGTTGGTGCAATAGGAGAGGAAGGTAAAATAAAAATACCCCGAAACATAAGGTAGATTTTCTGCCATTCGGTGCTTAACCCTTTCCGTCCCAGTAAGGTCCCAGATGAAAAAATTTTGCAAAAAAATGAATTTGTTTAGAATTCGTTACAAAATTGCACAGTGGACAATGTTTATGTGTAGAACTCGAAAATCAAGTTTGTTTTTGAAAATTCTGAAGGTAAGGGGGTCAAAATTTGAGGTACAGAAGCGCCATTTTATAGCTGAAGAAACAGATTTCAGGCTCAGGCAAATTTAAGTTCGAAAATAGAATTCATTTAGGCCCCGCTTACACGAGATCGGTTCACTTTTGATCCGTATCAAAATTGATACGGATAGGTTGCGTTTAAACGGAGCCACACTACTTGTGTTGCTGATGGGCTTTCCATTTACCCAAATGCGGATTCACATGAAATAGAGGTGAAAAAAACGAAGTGAGGCTGAAAATCCAAACAAGAATAAGTGCACAGATAATAATTGCTGCTGTTCAATCTCAAATAAATTGTCACAGTGTACTGCTAACATGGAATTCAGTTGTGCTAAAGCAACTAGACTATTTATACTCGACATTAGCCACGATATTATTCTCAGCTTCGTTTTATCCATGTTTATTTCGATTTGACACAAAAGAACTCTTCAATCGTCCAGTCTTCTTAGTTGAATGGCGCCAAACTTACCCTTGGCCTCGGACAAGTTAAAAATCAGAATTGATCGCTAGAAGGATCAGAATTGATCTGTCTATCCGTATCTATTTTGATGTGGATTGCTTGATCTCGTGTAAACGGGAGGCGTATCCGTATCAATTTTGTTTCGGATTCAAATGGATCCGGCCTCGTGTAAAGGGGGCCTTAAATTTCCGTGTTCAATGAATTTGTCAATATGCACATGATACTCAATACGTTGCTATTTGCTGTTTAGGTTGTTGCAGCACTCAACACGTGGAATAAATGTTGGCGAGTGGCTGCTTGGGCCTGTGCTCTTGAAAGTTTTGTTTACTAGTTTAACCGTTTAAATAATTAACTAACATGGAAAACGATATTTAATAAGTTATTGATATGAAATATTTTGTTCAAGGAAAGACTATAGTAATAGAAATATAGGTAATGTTGTTGTGCATCTTTTGATATATGGTGTGGTGTTGTTGGTTCACCAGGAGAGAAAGGAAAAATAAAGATATCCTGAAATATAATAAGTTAGATAAGTTAGAATTTCCATCACAAGGAGCTTAATTTAAGATTTGTAAAATTGTTAATACTAACAGTACAGCGTCCAAAATAGTATCCAATATGGTTCTCTGTTTGGTTGATTCAAATTTAAATTGGATTCCGAATATTTTGTTTGTAAAAATTTTCATTGTCATTTTTGTTCTATCAATATATTCTCAAATTTTTTCTTTTCAGAATGTCATCTTCATTGAAAACATCACCATTGAAGCCGAAAGGTATGGGTGTTCTTTGGTATAACCAGTTTATCAAGAACTTCGTCAGGCCTTGTGGAGCAGCAGAGAAGTTCCCAGATCGGGAAACTGCTCTTCGGAGAGTGAGGCAGGAAAGTTGTGAGTGGCTGAAACAATGATCGAGAACTTGAAGATTTTCTCAAAAAGGCAATTGTCAGAAGAGAGAATAGAGAAATTGGAAGATGGCATGGAAAAGATGAATTATTTACCAGCGAAGCAAGGCAATGAAGCAAGGCAATGGAAAATATGAATTATTTACTAGCGAAGCAAGGCAATGATTCTGAAGAGAGGCCAACCACGAAGGAGACAAGGAGTTTGATGAAGTCAATAATAAAGCCACCAGGAGAGGTAGCTGAGATTATGTCGTTGTTTATGGAGCTGGGTGGAGCAATGTTATCGATGGGTGTCAACTTTAAAGTGGCGCAAGTTTTAATGTCAAACCCTAATGCTTTGGCAGAAAAATTTGATGCTAGCGGTGCTCCTGATTGCCCATTTAAAGAGGCCGGAAAAATAATAGATATTGTTGACTTGGTCAACCCGATGCCGAAGAATAGGAGGAAGGTGGTAGAGAGCTTGCAAGATGTTCTTGGAGAGCTGGATTCTGATGATGCAGAGGAGGGAGGAAAAGAGAAAGAGAAGAAGAATGCCAAAAAGAGCAATAAGGCAAAAACAATTGATTATCTAATGGGGAACTTAATAGATGTATTAACATTTTAGCATATGTTTTTACTTTACCTTTTGTCATGTGTTTTATATTCATTTGCATAAAGTTTGCTGATAATTGTGTCTTTGTTGAGTTTTGTCCTGTTTTTGTTCAGTGGTGCTTTGCATAAGAAAATTACTATTCTGCGGAGTCACGTGATGACACACTTTCCTTGGGCCGAACGAGGTATCCATAAAGGACTTTTTCTGAGGCCCTTAATCTGCCCTATTTTTAAGTGAGCTGCTCCTTGCCTGCTGAACCAGAAAGTTATCTATATGAGAGCTTACAATTTTGACTAAAAGGCTAGGAAATTCTTTGTTAAAGTTCGCCCAATTGGCTATCATCGCGAACTCCATTTTCGAACGAAGTATTCGCTGTTGACGTGACGCGTTTCGCCTTTTGCTGCAATTTGATTGGCTCTTTCGCAACTTCACGTGAACAGTAACCCGTTTTTCGTTATCATGCAAATTAGCTCTCGGGTTGAACAGCAGGTACTTTTGGAGAAGACGCGTGTTTTTGTTTTCAACACAAAGATAACTGGGCGCCTTTCAAAGTGTTTTACGACCTGAATTATCTTTGTAAAGACTTGCCAATTGTTTGAGAGACCTCTGGAAAATTACAGGAGACAATTGAGAACACAGGTGATAGCTTTGTTTTGTTTTTTGAGTAAGATAGTTTTAGTTTTCGTATGACCACCATTGTTGCTTCGGCATACTGTGACGCTTAGGCCTAATGTAAACAAATCAAAGTTTTAAAAACAAATTATGAAATAGAGAAATTATGAAACAGAGGAGTAGGCATAGGCATGAGCAGCAGCGAATGCAGTACACAAAGTGCATCAGTCAATGTTTCATGATAACAGATAGACAGATAGACAGGCGAGCGCAGCAAGCTAACCCATTGTGAGTGGGGTTGAAAGGGGCATGAGCGTTAGCAAGTGCAGTGCACGAAGTGCGCCAACCACATTAAGTTTTTTCACTTGCCCCCCTCTGGGAGGCGAGCGAACGCGAGTGCCCCCGGCTAGTAATACTATAAAATGAAGATTTTATAATTTTTAATGGCGTGGTCATTGTGTTCATGGAGTTTAAGATTTGGCAGCAGGTGAGATTTATTAATTGGAGGAATGTTGCTTTGTATTCATTGGTGATTGTCACAGGCTGCCTTGGATTCTTGTTCTCATACTTGAGAAAAGTGTAGTAGTGAAATCCTTGAAGTTAATTCAACTTGCAGTATGCGCTCGTATTGGTTTATGAGATAAATGGTCTTGAAGAAGAATGTTTTCAAAGATAAACGAGTTGTGAAAATGTTCATGATGTAGTTTTCAAGGTTAGTTTGTCATTAATTATAAGAAGTTGAAATCTTCATATAGTAAAAGAACATCCAAGAATATCGTAGTTTTAAGAATAATAAAGATAATTGTGTGATTATTCTTTGTGATATTAACGATTTTCTGATAATTAACCTTATGAATCACTTGTAACTTTTGCCTCCTTATCAAAACAAAGGGAAAGGTGTTATGAAATATATACATCAATAACATTGCATAATCTGGGAATGCTTGATCTCTACAGGTATCAAGTCTTGTCACAATTTGAACATTTTGGCATATTGAAATCTTATAGTGTCAGTGAATTACAATTTTTGCCACGTTATGGTGATGGTATAAACGTGTACACAGATATAAAATGTATACAGTTATGAAATAAATAGGACTGAAAAGTTTAAAAAGTTTGTCCTCCACATTGGATTTTGAATGAAATTATTTATTTTCGCAAACTTATCCAATACTGGAGCCTTCTAAAATCAACGGTTCATAACTATGACCTCGTTTCAAATATTGAATTTTGCTTGAAGCTGTTAGTGGCCCGTCTGGATGGCTATGGCACCAGAAGGTTTAAGTTCTTTATCTGTGTTGTCTTATTTTTTGGATTTTCACAAAGTTTTCGAAATTGTCAAAAACTTCCATACTTAAAGTTTGGCGCTTAATAGCTTTCGCCTCATTTGAGATATGTACACAAGAGCAATGTCACATGTGCATGGTCATGGGATATATCGGTGCAAGATGCATGGAAGGTTTCTCGTGAACATGCAATTTTTTGTAATTTCTTCAATTTTCGTCAATTTTCTCCCAAACTGAAGCCTTATAATTTCCAACCTTTATAACCATGGCCTCGTTTTGAGTATTGAATGTTCCTTGGGTTGTTGACTTGTGTGTGATCAGGACACCTATCAAGTCTTATAAATTTAACACTTAGTAACTTTGGCCTCGTTTGTCATATCTCCACAACAGCAATGTCAGATCTGTATGCTCAGCAGATGTATAGGTGGGAAATGTTTGAAAGGTTTATGGTCAATATTTGATTTTGGATTATTTCTTCCATTTTTGCAAAATTTCTTCATACTCAAGCCTTGTAAATTCAAACACTTATAAGTATGGCCTCCTTTTGAATATTGAATTTTCCTTGAAGATGTGTGTGGGGCGTCCGGACAGCTATCACAGCAGAAAGTTTCAGATCTTTATCTGTCTTGTGCTATTTTTGAGATTTTCACAAACTCTTGCAAATTGTGACAAACTTAGATACTGAAGCCCGCACCCAATAACTTTGGCCTCACTTGGGATATGCACACAACAGCAATGTGAGATCTGTATGGTCATGTCATGTATAGGTGCCAAAAGTTTTAAATGTTTATGGTGAAGATTGGAATTTTAGTTATTTTTCCAATGTCCGCAAATTTTATCACATACTGAAGCCTTATAATTTTGAACGCAAGTATTTTCTGCCTCGTTTCTGAAAAATCAAAGGAGTGTTTTTCAGAATGGTCTGCCGTACACTAGTCATGACATATATTTTTCTCATCTTGGTATCTGGATCATGCTATGTACAGGCTGATGGCCTAAATGATCATACTGAAGTCAATAAACCTCAACGAGCTGTAACTTTAGTTTCAATCTGAGAAAGACGCTAAACTTTGGTGACCTGTTAGAGAACCTTGATATGTACTATGCCCTGGAATATCAGAGCTGAATCTTAACTCTAGCAACAGTCCAGAGGCTCAAGGGTGAGTATTGCCACCCGACAAAGGAGTTTAGCAGACCAACTTTTTCTAGACCAGTTTTTGGTGTAGAATTCGAATCCAGGTGTTGATCGGGTGGGGGAGGACGCTTTTCCGAGATATGGGGGATTTCTGACCAAAGATAGGGACAAACAGGTAATCTCTCTGCAAATCACTAACCAAAGTAGAACTTTATCAAACCAACTGTTTTGAAACCAGTTTTTAGTGCAGAATTCGAATATGGATGTTGATTAGGCTGGAGAGGGCATTTTTCCGAGGTCAGGGGGGTTTGTCCAAAAACTGTGGAAAAGAAACCAGTAGACTGAGAACTGAAATTTTCAGGGTTGATTCAGTAGACAACTGTTTTAAAACAGTTTTTCGAGTAAGGCTTCACATGATGGTGGGAAAATTACCGATATAATATAGCGGTTTTTTTGTCTAGAAATGCCCATAAACATGTTGCTCATTGTCAGAGGTGAAATTCTTTGATTTACGAAAAACGAACAACTGCGAAAGCATTTGCCAAGAATGTTTTCATTGATCAAGAACGAAAGTTAGAGGCTCGAAGACATATTGTCCTAGTTCTAACCATAAACGATGCCGACTAGGGATCAGCGGGCATTATTTTATAACCCCGTTGGCCTCTTATGGGAAACCAAAGTTACTGGATTCACGGGGAAGTATGGTTGCAAAGCTGAAACGTAAAAGAATTGAATGGCACGACCAGGAATGGAGCCTGCGGCTTAATTTGACTCAACACGGGAAAACTCACCAGGTCCAGACATAGTAAGCATTGAGAGATTGAGAGCTCTTTCTTGATTCTATGGGTGGTGGTGCATGGCCGTTCTTAGTTGGTGGAGTGATTTGTCTGGTTAATTCCGTAAAAGAACGAGACCTTATCCTGCTAAATAGTCACATGAATCTCGCTTCGTGCCTGACTTCTTAGAGGGACTCTTGGTGTTAACCATCGTAAGAAAGGCAATAATAGGTTTGTGATGCCCTTATATGTTCTGGGCCGCACGTGGGCTACACTGACAATGGCAGCAAGTCTTAACCTTCGCCAATAGATGTGGGTAATCTTCTCAAACATCGTTGTGATGGAGATAGATCATTGCAATTATTGATCTTGAATGAGGAATCTAGTAAGCACGAGTCATCAGCGTTTATTAGGTCCCTGCCCTTTGTACACATCGCCCATTGCTACTATCGATTGAATGGTCTAGCAAGACTTTCGGATTGGTGCGGCCTCGCCTCGGCAACGGCTGAAGCAAAAAGCCGAGAAGTCGTTCAAGGTGGATCATTTAGAGGAAGTAAAAATCGTAACAAGGTTTCCGTAGGTGAACCTGCGGAAGGATCATTACCGAGAGTTGGGAGTTGTGTTGACCACTGTGAACTTGTACAGATTCGTGTGAGGTGGCTGCAGCTCGACCAGTCCGGCCTTGAATGTGAGGCAGCAGTCCTTTCGGCCTCATACAGAGACTGTTTTTATATTTTTGAGAAACGTTTTTGGAGAAATTTCATAGGAGTCTGGATTAGGAGTAGGAGTCTTTTCTGTTTACGGAGAGACTGTAGCTGGAAACATATGAGACAACTTCTAACGGTGGATCTCTTGGCTTGTACATCAATGAAGAACGCAGCCAGCTGCGATAAGTAATGTGACTTGCAGAACTCAGCGAATCATCGAATCTTTGAACATAGAATCACTGAGTCATTGAATCATTCACTCACCCAATCAGTGATCAGTGATTCAATCATTGAATCACTGAAGGGGGGGAAAATGATTACTGGTCGTATAAGTTCACCAACAACGACATCTACAGGATCACCGGTGCTCAAAACATTGTAGACTTCATTGAGGATCAGCAGCTTAGCTGTTATGCCCATGTCGTTAGGCAGCCCAATACCAGCATCACCAAGAAGCTTCTCTTCTCTGACGAGCCTAACCGATGCCGAGGTAGACCACTGCTCACGCTTAGAAAAGTCATCAGGGACAGGTGTAATAGATCAGAGTCCAACACCCGTATTCGAACTCTACACCAAAAACTGGTCTAGAAAAAGTTGGTCTGCTAAACTCCCCCGTCGGGTGGCGATACTCCCCCTTGAGCCTCTGGACTACAAGGACCTAAGCTGAAAGTTTGATTTTAGTACTGAACACAAAGAACTTTTTGTTTAAATTGCCATTGCATGGAAACGAGGTTGCGAAAAATAATTTCCGCAATAGATCGTTTTTGTCTCTGCCCATTCTCAAAAACAAGCTATCTGTGAACGAGATTTTAAATTTCACTACAGTTATAATAATATTATTGTACAACAATAACATTGTCAAAGAGCTTTCAGCTTATAAGAGCTTACTGCTTTACATTAGAACTTGATACAATAGTAAAGTTGTACTCCATAAAGCACGTTGACACTATCCGAAAAGGTTACCGGTTAAAGGTTATTTTAAAGGTTAGTATAAGTCACATAGACATATTAACGTCAATGTCGGGCTCCACCAAGCTTCCCAGAAGCTGAAAGAATACTGCAATGTGTTAAAGAAGAAGGTAGCTCATCTGCAGCAGAAAATCAGTAAACTCTTCCTTGGCAACAAATTCCTTTCCAGCCACAATCTTTGAATAAGGAAAGGCAATATTAGTACCTGATCTCAAATGCCCAAACTGTGGAGGCAACTGGTCTATGGTGGCCGAGGTGTGCCACAATGATTTCGTTGCAATTTTTGTTTAATTGTTTGTGCTTTTTTATTTTCATAAACTTTCTCATACTTGTTATTTTGATGCACCAAATGAAGAAAATTACAAATGATGAAAAAGCACAAATTCATTACAAATGAATTACATTTGATTCACAAATTAAGTAAAAATTATTTATCTTGAAAAATAAAAAAATTAAATTCATTAACAATTATTTTTTTTCGTTTTCTGAAAATCAAAAATGTTTTCGTTTGAAAATGAAAAAATTCTCTTGCCTTGGCCGAGAGTTGCCGTAGTATACCAGAATGCCTTGTTTTCCAATGAGGCTATGTTTTGGTGCCACAAGTTTTCCTTGGTTTAGCATTTGGAAACAAGATGTCAGAACCACCCCCATCAAAGAGATGGAAGCATTTCAAAAAAGAAATGAAAGACAAACGTCTGAAGCAAGGTAAGATTGGAACAAGGAGATCTGGCGAATCAAAAATGGAGGAGCTGATAGTTCAGCATTTAAGTTCCACGGTTTCTGGCAAAGCCCAGAAATTCCAAAAAATCGGTGCAAGAGAGTTGGTCCAATTACCTTATGAAGAGTTGACAATCCCCTGCATCAAAAACGCCCGTGTGGAAGACTTTCGTGAAAGAGTTGGTGAAGGACCTTCCTGTCATTCTATATCATATTACCCAAATATCATATAATGAAATATTGTGTTACCCAACAAGAAATTGATACATATCCGCTTTCTTGAGAATGACCTGCAGACAAATTCCAGTGATGAGTTTCTTGGGATTAGTACTTTTTCTACAGAAGATGTGACTCGAGTTAGAAAAGAAAGACATAGGCCTGAGAAAGGGAACAAGGTTCTTGATGCCTTGTCAAGCAGCAGTAATTTGGATATGAAAAGCAAGTCAGTGAATGCAGTTGATATTCCGAAAAGTCTATCCATTTCTGTAATGCTCAAACTTGGCAGGTCATCAGACAAGGAGGTTACTCCAGTTGAAATTTTCAAGTTTGATATTCATTTGCAAGCTTGGTCTTGGTCTTGACCTTCTTACTACTTGACCTTGTTACTTATAACTTGACCTTCTTATAAGTGCAAATGACATTTTAAAGGATTATAAAGGTGACTATTATGCCTTTGCAGATGCTAACTGCCGCACCCGCGCAAACATAAATTTAGTTTTTTTAATACCATTGAGGAACTACAAAAATTAATTCATAATGCAGGACATTCGAACTCCTAAACGGCAGATAAATTCCTAACTTGTTGTTTCTTTTTTAGACTAATTTTTTGTAAACCACGCGGTAAAACGGAGCAGCCGTTGTTTTGTTGTTGTTGTTGTTCCCTATGGGAGCAGCCTTGCTAATTCTGATAGAAATTCAATACCCTTGTGGACAAGAATTGCAAAGCAAAAAATCCCATTTTGCCACACGCACACACTCAAAACCAGTTGAGGCAAATTTTCTTATCTCCACTTTTGATTGTTTTTTTTCTTAAATTTTCATATATGTTTTCCAACCTTTTCTTCTCTTTACCAAAGCAACCAGATGATGTCTTAACAAATAAAATTGATGAAGTTGTAGCAAGAAGAAATAGTGACTCACAAGTTGAAGTTTCAAATATAAAATTCCCCTGTAGCATTTGCAAAAATAGAGTCAAACAGAATCATATATCAATTTTCTGTGATCAATGTAATAACTGGGTTCATATAGAATGTAATGGAATCTCAATAACTGAATACAAAGAACTCCAAAAAGAGCCTCATGACAAAAAATGGGTTTGTTTGTCCATAGTTGAAGCTGTGAACCACACTAATCACTACGTAAATGAGGTAATAGTAAACCAGTAGTATACTGTGGTTGATTATTCTATTCTATTTCAATTGAAACTGCAATTTTTTAAATTTAAAAAACAAATCTTTGCAGAGCAAAGGAGGTACGATTTTGAAGATCTCTTCCGGACATTTCTCTAAGTAAAAAGGTGTACACAACAGTGTGTATGCCAACGGGTTCACTCAACGTGCGCCATATTTCAAGAGAGTGACGTGCCCCTTGCAATTGTGTTAGTGCTACTTTGTCAATCGACAGACTTTTCACTGCTGCGAGGTTTGTTTACGTTCCCTTGTGGGCTAGGATGCAAGGTCATGTCATGCAAGTGATGCATGGAATGATCTGAATCACATGTATGATTTCTTTTCACAGTAACGTGAATGCTGTATTACTGTTGACGCAGTCAACAGGACGATTTCTGCTCTTTCAACATCGAAAGTCTTCCATTCTCGACCCAGAACTCGAAAAACTAGTGCAACAGAAATCTTGCGCTTTGCAATTGAAAGTGAGATCCTGGCAATGGGAAAAGACTGTTCTCTGGTATATAAATGTTCAATAAGTTACTGTCCGATCAGGTTGACATTTCCCTTTGAAATACCATTGAATTAAATTCACTCTATAGTAATTGAAGCCGCACTAATGTTATTGATATTCTGTCGTAGTAATATTTTCTTATAAGCAATGGTTGGCGAATGAGAGCAGGGTCAGTTTCATAAGACGTCAATTAAAAACTTTGGAGATCGCAGCTGCTCAGTTTCTTTCTTTTTAGGACATCTGCAAGTTTGTTTTTTTGCAACTGTTCTTTTGCGAGGCATTAACATATACTCGCCATGCAATGAAGAATTGACCGGCTTCATGCGTCCTTGCTCGTGCTGTGATTCAAAGTGTGACCCAATCAAGATCCTGTTCGAGAACTCTTCAGAGATATTTTATCCAAATACATTCACTCCTCTTTTCTGGAAAACAGGTACTTTTTGACCGAGTGTCTTCGATTAGGTAGTAATCGTTATTTTAGGTAATATTAATCCGTGAGAAAAAGATCTCAACATCTCTGTCCTGTTCAGTATTTTCTGGTTTCTGCTGTTATGAAATTTTCATTTATTTGAAGCCCCAAGAATACCTACATTGCCACTGCCACAGCAAAGACTTGAAAAGCTTTGCGCTGCAAAAAAGTACCTTGGTTGCCATGCCAAGGAACAAGAGCTTGAGACTTACATAGCTGTGTGTGACCCATGAAATTGTCATGCTTCATGTACGAGAGCGATAGTTTTATTCTTTTGAGGCATGAGTTCATCTGAGCAACAGATTTCGTTGCTTCCCACGGGGCGTTAAAAACGTACCTCATTGAGTTGGAATTCCAAAAACATTGCAGCATTTATATTTGAATGGTCACAAAACGGTGAGCTAGAATACAAAATAATCTATTACTTAATCACAAAAAATCACAGAAGTACATTGTTTCTCTATTTACGTTTTCGCCGTGTTAAATTGTTTCGATACCACAAATATAGCTGTGTGTGACCCATGAAATTGTCATACTTCATGTACGAGAGCGATGGTTTTATTCTTTTGAGGCATGAGTTCATCTGCTCATTGGTCTGGCTGTTTATGCCTTTTAATACTGGATACATATCCATTTTGTATCCAATACTGCACGCTGGAAAGAAACAGTATATGGTTTCGTAAGACATTTTGTTCTAGAACCATTTCAGAATAGTCACAGCATTTAGTTTTTGCAAAATAATTCATGTTAGTTTACGAATAGACATTCAATGGACAGTTTATCTTTGGTACCATTCTTTCAAACTTAAACAATTAGAAATTACCCGTATGATTTCTCCAATGCAATCTATCAACCAAATACCAAGTATTCTTAAAGAAGTCCGGCTGGCGATTCAGGCAATATTCGTGGAGGTTGCAGGCATTATCATAAATAATGCATTCTGGAGCTGTGAAAAGAAGTTATTATAGTAATTTAGAATGTTAGTGGTGAATGAATTGAGAGCTCTTTTGATATAACATTGCATAAGATGGCTAATCATATTCTGTTAGTACTTCTTAGTTCAAGCTTTATTCAATCTCAAAAGTCCTGTTATCTGTTAGAAAGAATACTGAAGCATTCACGTTAATAGTATTCTATTATATTATATAAAATATATTCCATGAATATTTGTTCAAAGCACGGCTGTTTTTGATTATGAAATGATCTATTTCATAGTTACTTCATGAAATGTTAAAAGATGAGGATAACCGACATAACCTACCTTCAGAAAACCGTGTAAAAATTGTAGTGAAAGGCATGTCTGGAGACTCGTTCGTCAGCATAATCTCGAATCAATAACAAATTTCTAAGAAAAAAATTCATTTCCATTGAAGTAAATGGGAATATGTCATAAAACGGTAAAGTATCTTACGGCATAAACCAAGGGAAATCTGAGCAGTCGTTTCTTTCTGACGTTGGTTAAATCCATTTTTACAATGTATAAATGTCTCCTGTTTCGTTAAGATGAACTGGGCATGGGAATAGCAGAGTGATATAACTACATACAGCGCCAGATGTGGCTATAATTTGAAGGAAATCAAAAAAGATGGTTGTGTCATGACTCTTTGTGTGGGATTCGTGTATGCTGGGTGCATGTGTTCATTGATTTGCTACATTTTCTTTTCTTTCTTAACATTATGTAACAAAGTAAGAGCAAGAGCAAGAACATAATTTAAAAGAGGAGTTCAACTAACCATGCTCACGAAATATCGTGAAAATACCAGGTAAGAGAGAAGGATGACTGGTACTTATTTTCTGGCAGCTTCCTTTCCCTGTGTCTGTTTTCTTGTCATCCATTGCATAACCTCCTCTTCTCCGTTGCTCTCTAAGAATGGGCCAACAGCTGTAAATAGAGGGCTGCTGATCACCCAGGGGGATATGATAATCTTCATCATTTGTGAATGGAACTGTTGCCTTCTCTCGCAGTAGCTGAAGAACAGGGAAAAGCACTTCTGGACATCTGAAGTTGGGCACTGAAATTATTATTTTCTGCAATACTGGAAACTTATTCTCCAAAACACAAAGGATATCTGTGTCAGACCCATTACGAGAATGCAGCAGTTCACCAATAGCAGCTAGAAGCTCTTCGTCAGGATGAAGCAATCCACAAACTGGTGTTGAAGAAGAAAGCGCCTCTATAAAATAACTCCATCGTTTGGGACAAGAGAAAGGGGATGGACGAAACCTTTGACCATGTTTTGTCACCATATATTGATGGTCCTCGATCATTGTAGACTGCTGAAGGTGATCAACTAAAGCATGAATCTCCATGTTATTCTCTCTCAGATATTCCATCAACAATTCAAAGTCTTCGGCGGAGAGAGGCTTCTTCCTTTGTCTATTGGTACCGGCATATCGCTGCAGTAGTGAGCAATATTCTTTCTTTTGCACCAAGATTCGATCATGATATTTGCTAAAAACAAATTTTCAGCGATTTCAACATTTAGGAAGATTTATTTGAAGGATTTATTTTTGGGACAATGGCAGATGAATGTACCTGTTGGAAAACAAGAGTTGTATAAAACACGAATTCTGTAACAATAAAACAAGAGTTCTGCTATGCATTTTCATTTCTGTTGTTCCGGATTTTTTGTAACAAAGAGCAACATAAACAACTTTTTTACTATAGAAATCTGACCTGTTTTGGTTTTTTCAATTTTGAAGACTTTGGTTTGACAAGCAACATCAGGTGCTGTTGATGAAGATGCTATAGGGGGACTGAAAACAAGCCACCAACTACCAGTGACATCCCCAGGGTATGGAACCACTCCATTCATTGTTTTGTTGATATTGTGACCATCTTCAATCATCCCTTTAATGCTGCTTTCATGGGGGCCAGCAATATCAACAGCAGCTCTCTTGTGGACTTGAAGAAGTCTTTTAATAGACCATGTGTCTAATTTGTTTATGAAAGCTGCCTGTTGATCTTTTGTCATTGACCTCCATTGCTCTAAGCTCATGCCATGGTGTTGAAACTCCTGTTTCAATTGGTAATCACCCAAAGCCAAATATGCTCTTTCAACAACTCTGTTTTGCTGCTGAACCAGTTGGAAAATATCTCTAAGAAACAAGGACCATTCCTGTTTTGCATACTTGTTTTTTTGCTTTACAGCGTTGTTTATGCATTCATTTGCATTTTGCGTGTAATGGACTGGTGGGTTACCAAGTCCTGATTGTTGTCTTGCGGATGCAAGCATAGACCTTTTGATTTTTGGCGAGATATGTTGGTCAAAGTAGGTGATGAAACTGCCTGTCTTGTCCTCATCTTTCAACACCTTCTGCCATTTAGCCTTCAACTGCTCCGATCTGCCTTCAAATTCTTCTGAACTTTCGCAGTCAACAATTCCTTTTACTTTCAGGTCACCTCTAACCTTTCCAAATATGTCTTCCAGAATAGGAATCAGCTCGTCCTTGGTTACCCTGCACTTTTTTCACAATAGCGAATAATATCACCCTTTACATGAATTTCACAATTCAAATGAATGAATGATTCATTCTTTTTGCCATACCTGGAAATCACACTTTTTTCAATTGCTGCTTCGCCATCAGTTCCAACACCAGATAGTATCAATTATTTCTTGTTGATGAGCTGTGAATGTGTGTCTAGCTGTTGCAGAAAGCATTGATAATCTTCATCTGTCTTTGTAGCATGTGTGACACTTGGACCTATCATCAGTAAGGGTCTGCCAGTTGCCTTGTTCTCTATGAATGGGTGATGATATGTTGTGAGAGTAATGTAAAATTCTCCACAATTATGTGCACCATCTATGCCCAGAATGGAGCGAAATCCAACTGGTGTCTCTGTTGAACAGAAACGTTGCACGTCCCTCAACTGTTGATTGGTTGCCTGGAATGTTTTGGAGATGTCCTATTACTTTGTTTTCCAGAGAGGGTAGAGAAGCTCATATCTCTAGCAAACTCACCATCATTCACCATCTCTAGAATATCATAGAACTGATGCTTGGCTGGTCTCTTAAGCCTTGTCTCATTCGAATCAGACGCATTTTTCGCTTTCAATGTGCTTTGATAGGCTATGTTGTATGCCTGTTTTGTATTTCTAGGCAACTCTGATTGATATTTTAAGTCATAGATGCTCCCCATTTCCAGAAATACATTATCTACAGCACTCTTTCCTGTATCTTGTTGGCATTCATCTTTCAGTTTCTTTAAAATATTCCTCTCCGTGCTTACATGGGGCTCAGCTGTTGGATTTTTGGCATTTCCATGTGGCATCATGCGTACTGGCACTTCAATGTTATTTTTAAAGTAATAGTACAGTATACCTTTGTCAAGGCGCTCATCATTTCCATTAACTGCAGTCAGCACTTGACATCTAAATTCTTTTGTGTGCTTGTGTGTCCTGTAAGAGCGGTACAAGATATCAGCATATCTTGTTTGGGCGTACTGGCATTAGCAGGCACAAATTTACCTTTCTAAATCAAATCTAAAACGTACAATGCTGTTTTGCAGATCCCCTTTGTCATTTTGGTTGAGATTTTTGTTTCATCAATGCTTTGGCCACAGATTATGTCTAATGCTTCCTGAGCTGTTGCAGCTTGGGATGGGGTTCCGTACACAAGCACTCCAGATGGGCTAATTTCTCTCTGTTGATCGGCATTCTCATTGTTGTCACCATGAAGCAAAATATTTTATTTTACCATGGTTGGAAAAGTTAACATGAATGAATGAATATAATTTTAATTCTATTGAGAATTGAATACAGCGTAAGTATAAACATAATCCGCTAATAATTTACCAGTAGCTCATGACAATTTTTCTTTTCAAAGATGCAATTTGCGTTGGCTCTTCATTCGCAGTTCTTTCTTGTCGCCTCTTTAAATGTGCATTGTCCAGATTCTCTGATTTTGTTGGAGACTGTAGACTTTCCATGTCACCTACCAGCTGCTGTAGCTGAGAAACATTGAAGGAGAAAGTTCACGTTTATGCTAACTCGTCGCTATATGTTATATTAGACATTCAACTATTGGGATTATTTATGTCATATTTATTTTGATTTGCTTACTTTGCAACTGCTTGTTGTACCACATGCGTCACAGTATTCTGCTTCGAAATTGTTTTCAAGGGTGCAAACTTCGCATGTTCATGTAGGAGAACCCACCTGCAAGGATTTGTAAAATGAAGTTTTATCCATTATTTAACAAAAGGGGAAGCGTATATACCGTTGAGCGTTGATAATGAATACCTATTTCAAAATATATTTAATTTCTTTACCTCGGGTACGGATGAATCACATGCCTTGCATGTCTTGCAGTCTTTAGAATTTATTAATGTGCAGACATGTCCAATTCAACTGACTGCCACACTTGAAAAACCGTAAGAAGTATGATTATTTTAAATACATAATGTTTATGCTATTAGCTACCTACTGAAATATTTAACGTAAACTCCTTTTCAGATTTAAGAATTGGCATTTAATAACAGCGACCATGAAGAACGAAAAACATACATATATCAATACCTGTTCATTCATTGCTTCATCTTCTGAACTGCTAGAAATTTTGATGATTGCATTGCTGGCCATAATGTTGTATTGGCACAACGTGGTGTTGTACGGGTCAATCAGATCAGGTATAAAGGCAAGAAATACACAGAGATGTTGCTTTCTAAGATTCCGATCCCAAACTGAACTAAAAGCCCCTGTGCACCTTTGTTTAAACTCTAATTACATAATTTTTGCAACAACTGACGTTATTTGAAACTATTCCAAAAATATTAAAGTGTCTACATGTATATACTAAGATTAGCGCCTCATCATGTCGCTGAGGATGAAATAAGCACTCATTGATTTATTCATATTATATTGAATACAATACATAATATTATGACTAACAAAGGTACGCAGGATGTGTGCGGTACATGTGACAGAGACAGATCTACACCGCAAAAGATATCACATACAAGTGCGAAGATCAACACATATATTTAAATAATCTCATTTCGCCTTTTAGTAATTCGTTCCATGTTTTAGTAAATTTCGTCTCGCCTTTTAGTAAAACCGTTCCGTGTTTTAGTAAATTTCTTGTTCCGTTCCGCCAGCTGTTTCGTTTCGCATTTCATTTCGCATTTCGTTTCGCGTTCCGTGTTTTAGAAGTAGCCAAAATCTAACAAGAATGAACAGAGCAACAGGCTTTTTTAGGATCTAGGCTAATCTATCAAATGATATGAAGACAATTGAAAAATACAAAGAGAAATCCGTTTTGTCAAGACATTTAAAATAAAATGAAAACAAAATCAACACAATACAATAAAATATGATTTGTGTCTTATTTTTGAACTAAAATTTGCGTTGTTTTAACTTTGTCAGGAAGTTTCCACACTCTAAGTTGTTGTTCCCGTCCGTCATGTCCCGCCTCCCGCTCCGGCTCCACACATGCACGCAGCCTTCATAACAGCAATTGTGTTGCTATCCAGTTTACCATTCTGAGCAATTTCCAGTTTTATATCTGCTGATTTTCATGCCATGCATGATGCAAAGAACTCAAATGTTTCGACCATACTTCAGTTGTTTTTACTGTAACTTCCTCTATATAAGCAAGCCTTTCCGGTCTCCGCGGTGGCGCTCCTTGCTCCAGAAGGCGCCGGGCCTAAAATAAATCATAACAACTAAAGTTTAATTTGCTGATACTAAAAAAAAATCCGAATATCGACCTTGTAGTAACATCGAGCATGCAAAATAGGTCTTAGAAGCTGTCAATAGCATTTATTTCTATGCTATGAATAATATGATACTGTACCATCCACGACAAAACAAAAAATACTGTACCTTCCACGATTTCCAGGTGTTCAAAATGTGGGAAAAGGTCCCTCCTTTACCATTTGTTGCTTCACAGTTTTTAAATTTTACTCGATCATACCAAAAATCCATGTTTTTGCCTATGTGATAGGCATTTACGCATTGAAATCAGTACTTTTACCTGTCAAAAACTCTTGTCAACAAGATGGTCGAAAAGGGTCGCCTTTCCGGAGCTTCGTTCACACCCTAGTTTAGTATATATCCTATCTCTATGGTGGTTTGTCTGAGCCTTCTGAATAGTATTTTTATTGAGACACCATCTCTAGCTAGCTGGCTGTTCGCTACTGATGTAGCTCATCTGCCCTTTGAAAGGTCTTATTTTTATTCCTGCAGGGTTGCTAGCCACCCACCTCACTGAACAAGGCAATGGGGGAGCCGGTTGAGTCGCCGACGACCCAACCATGAAATAGGTAGAATCGCATTACAAAGCATTTATTCCCTGTGGAATTTTATGAATCATGCCAAAATGAAATTGAAACATTAATACAAAAACAAAAAGAAAAAACGCTTTCTCCCCTGATTGACCCTACTGGGCATTGAAAATAGGATGGGATGGATAACTGGAGTTATAACTTTTTGATAGTGATCACAAAATCATGGCAGGGAAGAACAAACCTTTCTTACCTTTGCAGTAATATTTTAAGCAGGGAAATCATCAGAAACTTGACAGATACACAGACTAGCCATTTGATAAGAAATTTTTAACATTTGTAAGTGGAGAAAACAAATTTCACATGCAAAATGTCATGTATTTTCCATTTTATGTCTTGCTCTACAGACAAAACTTTACTTACATGTCATGAGAAAATGAAAATTGCTTCTCTGAAGGTTTTTGATAAATGCTGACTACCCGCATGCTGACGAACGGACGTACTTTTCAGCGCTGTTTACTTCAAAGAGATTTAATTTCACGTTTGTCCTTCGGGGATATAATTTCTCTATCCTATCTTAGTTTTATTTACGTTTATTTTTATTTTATCAATGCTAAACCAATAATATATGAAAATACTGAAGTAATATAATAATAAATCAAAATGGATCCTCAAAATATTGAGTCAATTATCAAAGAGGCAGTAAAAAAGGCGATCGAGGTCGAACTGAAAAACACACGGAAGCTGTCGAAAAAAAGATTGAAAAAGCTATAACGAAAATCGAAGATATTTGTCAGAAAATGAAAGAAGTTGAAAAGACACAAGAAGAGATGAAAAAGAAACAAGACCTAAACAGGCAACATATTGACAGATTATTGAAGGAAAGCGTCAAGAAAGAAAAGGAGAATGAAGCTCTTCTCAAAAAATTGAAAAAGAACGAGGAGGAATTAAAGCGAGCGAATCAAGCGGTGGATGATTTAGAACAGTATGGGAGAAAGACCATGCTTGAAATATCTGGTTTTCCGAGAAAAGACCAGGAAACGGCGACTAATCTTGTGGTGAAGCTGGCTGAGAAACTGGAGATCAATTTGGACGTGGAACATATTGAAGCGTGCCACAGAATTTCGCCACGGGATGATGCTCCGATAATCGTGGAGTTTTTATCGAGAAAAATGCGGGACGAGTTTCTTAGTCAGAAAAAGAAAGTAAGGAACTTGACAATTGCGGATTTGGGGTTTGTTGCTGATGCTGGAAGTGCAGGAAAGACTTATATCAACGAAAGCTTGACAAAGAAACGCAAAGGACTACTCAGAGACATAACAATGGGAAGGGATGAGTACAATTTTAAGTTTATTTGGAGCAATAAGGGGAAAATTTTCGTTCGCAAGAGTGAAAATTCTCCTCCTATTCTGATCAATAAATTTAAATGATCTTCGCAAGCTAAATGAGTAATGCCATACCTAAATGTCCTAAATGCACAAACTGTGTATTGGACAGTCAACAATCTATTTGCTGCGACTCGTGCGATTCTTGGTTTCACCTAGAATGCGCATCAATTTCGTTAAAAGATTTTGAATGTTTTGTTGAAAACGAAAAACTTTTATGGTTTTGTAAAAATTGTCTCAGAGATTCTTTACCTTTTCAGTCCCTCGATGATAACATATTTTTAAATTACTTGAGCACTCTTAATCAAACTGAAAAAAGTAAAAGAGTTTTTAATAAATTAATTTCTAAAGAATCAAACTATAGTAAAATCTGTAAAGTTTGTGATAAGAAAGTCTGAAATTGCGCAAAATCAGTTCCATGCGTCATGTGCAAATCATTAATCCACAGGAAATGTTCTCTTTTGAAATCATGGCAATTGACAGATCTCCCAAAGCTGCCAATTAACTGGAATTGCAAACACTGCATGAGGAATGTTTTTCCGTTTGGACACACACTGCACAATGATCTATTAGATCTAGCTTTTAATTCGAATTTCGCATGCGTTTGCCAAAAATATGGCTCAATAATTCCGACAGACTATCGGCTTCTTGACAAGCTAGACTTTTCAAAGCTTAGGCTTTCCGAAAAAGATGAACTTTCTGATAATGACATTGACAATTATGTTGAATGGCATTCTAACTTCGATTATTACACCACGCACGGCTTTCATAAACTTGTGAAAAACGCACAGGAAGACACTGACGTCAATCAACTTAGCATGTTGCACTCAAATATTTGCTCGTTGTTAAGTAATATCGAAAAAGTTGAAGAGCTTTTAGTTAGCCTCGATTTCAACTTTGATATTCTTGCTCTTAGCGAAACATGGCACTGCAAAAAATCGGAGAATAATTTTCAAAATCTTTAAATTCCTGGCTATGAGCCGTGTAAGGGCAAACAAGGGGTTAGTCAAAATGGTGGTTGTGGTCTGTTTGTCAAGGAAAACCTCGATTTCAATGAAAGAACAGAGCTTGATAAATCCTTCAAATCTAACGATTGTGAATTTGAAGCTTCCTGGATTGAGTTAAGCAATTGTAAAAAGTCTAACATTGTTATTGGTGTAGTATATAATCATCCGTGAAAGGACCCAGCTAAATTTTTCGAATATTTCTCAGTAATACTTAAGAAGCTACTTAAAGAAAATAAAACAATCTTAATTTCAGGTGACTTTAACCTTGACCTTCTTAAATATGACAAAAAGCCTGTCGTTGAAGAATTCCTAAATTTAATCTTTTCAAATTCATTTCAACCATTAATTATGCAGCCATCTAGAATTGTGAACAGAAGTCAACCTTCCTTAATAGATAACATTTTTACAAACAGTATAGATAATAAATCCTACAGTGGCAATCTCGTCACCCCTATTTCTGACCATATGCCTAACTTTGTTTTTTTAAAGACAAGCATAAATCGAAATAAGCACAAAAGTATTAACCAACGTGACTTTAAAAATTTTAATGAATCTAATTACAAGGCCGATATTGAAGCTATAAATTTCCAATCAACCTATTCAAATACATTATCTTTGGATGAAAAATATAATTACTTTCAAAATAGCATTATGGAAGTTATTAATAAACATGCACCCATAAAAACTCTAAGTCGTAAGAAAATTAAGCTAAAACGTAAGCCATGGATCACATCTGGAATACTTAAATCGATATCGGTAAAAAACAAGCTTTATAAGAAATTCTTAAAATCTAAAGACATCTTTTGGTATCAAAGGTATAAATACTATAAAGATAAACTAAATCATTTAATACGAAAAAGTAAACAAAATCATTATAAAAGTTACTTTGACAAATTTAGATTCAAATGACACAAAATATGGGATGTCATTAGGGACCTGTCATAAAGTATCTACTACAGGGGGGCGGAGGATATATGGCTTTATCAGAAAAAAATTTCATAGCCCCTACGAAAAGGGACAGAAAAATTCCATGGCCCATAGTGAAAAGGCAAATAATTTTCGTGGCCCATGTCAACAATTCATGGTTTTCTTTTCAGCGTGCTGACAGTATAAAGTATCTAGACGCTTTATTTTTTGTATGTTTTCATAATGACATTAAATTGTTGCAATAAAATCTACAATATAAAATTCACTTCGCTCTTTACTAACTATATAAGTGTTTACATGAAGCGAACTCTGTTGTAGTTTGTGGCGACACGACCACTTTTTGTTTTTGTGAAGATACTCTCAGGAGCAAAATCATTATCATTATTCTCACTGTCACCATCACTGTCATCATCTCCCTCTTCACTGTCACCATCGTTACAGACTGTTGCACGAATCACATCATCCTCTGTGCTTGTGTTGCTGCTGTCGTCCCAAAAATTGCTATCATGATCATCTTCATTTTCTGAAATGTCATCTTCTTCCATTGCTGTTGTTCGTTTGTCTCTAGCATCATCTCTTATTTCATCCACTGGAACAAGCGTTGTTGCAATATGTCCTTGAATGAAATTTACCTTTGTGCGCTTTTTAAGCATCACAGCATGTTTCAGTTGATAATGATGAAGGTATTTGTCCAGGACATTTACTGTCTGTTTCTTCAGCAAGCCACTCTGAAACAAATCAACCCAATCAAACGCACCAAATTCCTTTTCCTTATTTGCTTCCCGATTTTGCTTTCTCACATCTTGGCGCTTTTCTTTTCGTATTCTTATATTATCCAAGTGATTGCGATAGTCTGAAACTAACTTGACAGGGCAAATGAAGGTTTTGCTGAATTGTTCGATTCCCTCATTTGTCTCCAGATCAACTGGTGTTTCAAAGACACTCAAATATTTGAACTTGTTCACTGCATAATTTGGATACGGTTTGGGAATTCTGTTGCATGGTGGTCCAACCCAGTGGTTGTCTTCACAAAAGCTGCAAAGTCCTTCTCCCAGATCATTGCAAGCACCTTTCACATACTCAGCATATTTCTCACCGATTTCGAAGTGGGAATCTTTAAACTGTTCAAGCATTTTGTAGTAACTACCACCAGGTAGTGCAGCCTTCTTGTTATCCGGAGAGAGGAGATAGTTCTTCAAAAACACTTCATCTGTAAAAAACATGTCTTCTTTATCATGGGAAACAAATGCTTTCAAGAACCCACCAGGAGCTGTTGCTCCATCCATTCTCAGTGTAATCTCTTTGCAAACTCCGAAAGCGTTTTTCCGCATTCTGCTGTATTCATGTTCTTCAAGGTCTGCCATAGACATGTTAGCTATCGTGTCTTCGTCCAGTCCTTCAAATTCTTTAAGCTCTTCCCATTCAATACTACCACCATCACAAATGGCATCACCAACGTAACTTTGGCACCGCTCAACCTCGTTATGGCTACTATCATCATTAGCCAGATGATCACGAATGTAAAAATCTAAGTTCCAAATCATCACTGTTTCAACCATTCTTATTTTGACATCGTTATTTGATATGCCAACACCAGGGCCAGCATCAGTAAACTTGTGGAGCCGTGACTTTATCTGTGGTTTGAACTGGAGCAGACTGTTTCTTGTTTTGCTGCAGTTTTGCTTCAATTCCTTTACATCATCCCACACTGCATGTGTATCTTCCTCTTTCTCCACCGTGCTGCAAACTTTCCCACACTGAGAAATTAACGATTCAATTTCGTCCTTTATGACCTTGGTGTCCAATGATCCTTCGTCTTGGGTGTTGTCTACCATGTTCAAATCATCCAAACAGTTAGTCAGTAACTTGAAAAGCGAGGTAACTCTCGCCAATTCGTAACGTCTGTGAATACAATCTTTTTCTTGCATAATCTTCATCACATCCTCTCTGAGAGTGGAAATTTCATAATGCCTCAACTTGTCAAACACTCGAAATAAAACACTGTGAAATGTTTTCGCGTACGTTGCATCTGGCTCAGCATTGGCATCAAACAAATATGGCTCTTCATACTTCATTCTAAAAATAACGGCCATATTACTTCATTCTAAAAGTCTCTATATCGGGTCGACAAATGACATTTGCCTAGACTGCAAAGATATCCCACCTGTAAAGCTCACTAGCCCAAACTGTTCCTGAGCTCCCAACAAAGTACTTTGGACGGTTAAAGACAAGAGTCTCATCGTTGGTCAACTTGACTTTTTGTTCACCTTCGATCTCTTCCAATGCATAGTTCATCACGCGGTTTACTCCTGGGGTTGCATTGACCATGCTCAGTGGAAAATCATACTTCGGCAAGACTCATTGCTTTGATGGATCTGATGACTGAATAACTCGCTGGTTTCTTGAACTGTGCATACCTGAATTAGGAAGTATTAAATTATTAAAGCCAATAGCTCAATCAGCGTGATTCGCCAGTTTTGGAAACTTTATAACATATGCAATGAGACGAGGAAATTTCAATAAAAGATAGAGGAGAGGTCTATAGATATAAAGTTATTTTAGTGTGTGACGAACCTGTTCCAGTTCCTGGGCGAAAGTACGCTTTATCATCTCTTGAAATGAATAAATTGCTGCGAAGGCCAATCCCATTGTCTTGAAGACACTGCTTCATAAGAATGTTTTTCTTGAACGCTTGTTGGTGATGAGTGAGCAGATTTTCTTTGTCTTCAAGTTTCGGAGGTTTCTTGCTGCAAAATAAGCCAAGACCGATGTGCTTCTTTGCTTGGTGGCTTCTTTTGTTTTTTGCACGACCTCTGTTGTACACAGTAGTAGAAGACTTGATAGGCTTCAAGCCCCTACTAATTCGGCTATGGTTGGCGATTCTTAAAAAATCCTTCTTCTTCACACGATGGTTAAGGTACATGACTGAGTCATGCCGTCTGCCATGGGCAGTAGATTTGCTTTCAATACAGTCATGAATGAATTGTTCATCAATTTCATCTAGAACAACTGGCCTGCCACTTGATTTCTTTCGAAGCCCTATTCGACGTTCATTAATCAACCGATTTGTTGCGTTCTTCACCATTTTTCGTAGGTTCTTTGGTAAAGGCCTTAGGTCCATTTCCTCCAACATGCGTTTTGACTCAGCGTGCCTTGACTGAATATCTTCCAAATCTTGATGTAAATCAAGAAGTTGCATTTTCCCCCAAGAGTTAGCTTTCATCCATAACTTTCTCCTCATCTATGCAATGCTATTCTCCATCCTAACAATTTTAGACGTGATACTGTTTTTCACAATATCTATTGCTTCACATTCAATTGCAATGCGTTCTTGCATGGTTGTTCGCACCTCTTTTGTATATTTAGCAATTCTTGAACTGATACCTAATTCTTTCAGTTCTTGCTTGGTCTTGAGGGCTCCAAACACCACACGAAGAAGTCTTCTGTCCCATTCTGTATCTGTCAATTCCAGAAGCTTTTTGGCAAAATCGGGAGTCAGTTCTTGTCTAAGAGGGACAAACTGGCTTTCAGACTTCATGCCATCGATCAGATCGTCAAAGAAACCTTCCAAATTAATATCATCGCTTCTTAAGACCACATACTTTTGCAGCACAACGTATACGCAAAGTCCATACTTTTCATGGCACAAAACATCTCTAAACTTTTGACGTGTTTCTTTATCTTTGATTGAGCTTTCGGTAGCATTGTCTTTGAAAGATAAAAACAATTCAAGTGCATCGTCAAACAGTAGATATGATTTGCGAACCATGTGATCATTGTTATTGTAGTTCACAGTCAACATCTGAAGAACAGCTCTCAACCCTTTCAAGTTTTTAAGATGAACCATATTCACCTCAGAAGGCTGTGCCCGTTCACAAGCATCAATTTGTTTATCCAGAACATTTTCGTTTTCTTCTATGCTGCATCTCTGCAAGGAGACTCTGCTGTATTTTCCGAGCTTCGAAGAATTTCTAATGTCAGAACGTAGTGCATTTTTCGACAACATAACTACAGAGTCACGCTGCTTCGTTTGAAGGCATAATTATTGTGTGTTTTTTTATTTATTATATGTAGCATATTACACAACACGTGTTTTGGAGTCCTTAACCTCGCTTACATGCGTGACCATGGAAAATGCTTGAGTGGGCCTTCTGTATTATCTCTATTCTGTGGCTGAATTGATAGCTGTCCGAATCAAAATCAAATATGGTGGACAAGACAGAGATCGGAGAAGTTGAAGGTTTTCTCATACAGAATAATCTTTCCAGTTACGCAGATGCGTTTGTTAATGCTGGGTATGATGATATGCAACAGATAAAAGATATTGTTGCATCCAACGACAAAGCAGAAACAGAGATGCTTTTGCAAGATGTTGGACTTCATTTGAAACCTGGACACAAGAGAAGATTCATTGCTGGTGTTCAGGTTTTGTCATCGAAAGAAAGGACACCAAATCAGAATACATCTGAAATAGCAAGCAAAAAAGCTGCCGAAAAGGCATCCACACGTGAGTATTCTTGTTCTATCTAGTTCTAATTTATAGCCATTTAGTCAAAAAATTTTAACGATGTTTGTATTTGATAAATCTTGTTTACAATTGTTTAACCTCTCCATCCCTTGTAGTTTAATTATTCAACTTTAATCTTATCAAAATTTCCAAATTTTGTTTTCTTTAGTTTTAGTTCCAAAGCTTATCCAAGACCTTATCATGCCAAACCCAATCACCAAGAAGATGGAGTTCTACAATGAGCTAACTGTTGAACTGTATGAAGCAATGTATGATATGATACCATGTCTGCAATTTAAGTCATACGTGCTTGGCCAGAGGGTTACAAGAAGCAAAATAGAGGACAGTGTTTCAAACATCATTGTGAAGGTTGATAAAATGCTTGACCCCAATAACAAGGATGGCAATGCAATCAATGTCACCAAGTATTCATCTGCACTCACAAGCACCAGCGTACGTGATGTTTATTGTGTTGAAAATACAAAAATCCAGGTAGAGGAATTCCTGCAAGAACTTTCAGATGTCAAGGAAACCATCGAAGCCTCACGACGTGGTCTATTCAATGAGAAAATGATTGTGAAGCCCTGGAAAGCAAATGAGTTAGTTTTTCATGACAGGAAAATCCAGATAATTGAAGAAAAAGTTAAGGAACTGAACAATATCCATTCAAAGATCTCAGCCAATGCCCTTACCTTGAAAAGAAAATTCCCTGAATCAATTACAAAGAGCTCCGAAACAAAGCGCAGGAAGACCAGACAAGCAGAAAACAAGAAGAAGAGTAAAGCAAGGAAAAAGAAAAGACTTGCCATAAAATGCAAGGAAGTTTGCAAGATTGTTGCACCAAACATCAACTTTGATGAAGTAGCAGCAAAAAATGTACAAGTGACAGAAGAGAGCCTCAATAAGGAATGTGCCCCAGAGCTGTCAGTACGTTTTCACCTTGATGCACTTAAGCATTCACTGGAAAGTGATTATTTTGACAAGGGAGCAGAAGTGTTTGTGAAAAGGCTATTGGAAAACCTAGAAAGTCTTAAAGAAAGTAGGTCAGTTATGCATATGGAGAAGAAGAAGGCAAAAGAGGAAAAGGACAAAAGGAAACAGAGAACATTACATTCATGTTTTCAGAAGAAAATTGAGAAAACCAAGAAGGATTCAAGCAGTGAAAGTTCATCTTCAGATTCTGACTGTTCATATTGACTTGGTTTTTTCTTTTGCAGACAGTGACATCATAAAATATAATTTTAAAACTTTTGGTTGGATCTGCTAAAAAAACTTTCGTGGCCCATTCAAAATCTGGAAATATTTCTCGTGGCCCATTATGAAACACTGAAAATTTTTGGTGGCCCCGGCCTATATCCTCCGCCCCCCTGTAGTAGATACTTTATGACAGGTCCCTTAACGAACTCATGAGGAAATCCAAGAAGACAAACTCTAAAACCATCCCTATTAAGATAGGAGGAGCAATTGAATACAATCAAACAAGGGTAGCCAACCATTTTAACAAATTTTTTACGAGTATAGCTGAAAAACTGGTGACAAAACTTGGAAATTCATCAAAAAACTTTAATGATTACCGTATTTCCTCGATTAAACGCCCCGGGGCGTTTATTAATCTCGGCACTTTTTGAGGGGGCGCCTAATCGAGGGGGGCCATAATTCGAGGGGGGCGTTTATTAGAAAGTACAAGATCACAGGCTCTGTCATTGGATCCAGAAAAAAAGAAAATTGTTTAGTGGAGCCTTGCTTTATCGAGCAACACTGAGAAAATGAAAGTCATCATGGTTTTGCACAAAGAGGGGGCGTTTAATCGAGGGGGGCGTTTATTGCAAAAGCTGGCAGCATAAGGGGGCGTTTATTCGAGGGGGGGCTTTTAATCGAGGGGGGCGTTTAATCGAGGAAATACGGTATTTAAAAAATCGACAAGTGAATAGTTTTGCAGTAATGCCAGTAAATGTATATGAAGTTTATAATCAAATTAATAGCTTGGACTTCAAGAAATCTCCTGGAGCTTATGATATTCCAATTAGCCTTATTAAATTAATAAAGGATGATATAAGTTGGCCATTAACCTGCCTTATCAATGAGTCATTTAATACTGGAAAATATTCTGAACTTATGCTAAAGTTATCCCAATTTTCAAAGCAAATTCAAAGCACGAAGCTTCAAATTATTGTCCAATATCACTGCTGCCCACCTTTAACAAAATTTTTGAAAAACTAATGTACAACCGTGTTATAAACTTTTTAGAGCAAAATAAAATAATTTTTGCACACCAAGATGGCTTTCAAATCCTCCAAAAAACAAATCCACCTCTATGGCATTACTAGATGTTTATACCAAAGTTGTTCAAGCATTAGAAAACAAAAAATTTGCCTGCTGTATTTTCTTAGATTTTGCTAAAGCTTTTGACACTGTCAACCACGAGATACTTTTGCATAAATTAGATTACTATGGAATTAGAGGCAGTTGTCTTGATTGGTTTAGGTCTTATCTTAAAAACAGAAAACAAAAAGTCTGCATTGGAAATCACTTATCAGATAGCCTTTCCATATCACATGGTGTACCGCAAGGAAGTGTTTTAGGCCCTTTCCTTTTTTTGCTTTACATTAATGACTTGCCAAGTGCAACAAACGTTTTAAGTTCACATCTTTTTGCTGACGGCACAAGTCTCTTTTATTCTGACAGTAACATATCCACACTTGAAGAAAATATAAACACTGAGCTAGAAAAGATATCCCAGTGGTTAATTGCAAATAAGCTCTCGCTAAACACAAGTAAATCAAACTACCTAATTTTTTCACCAAAAAATAAAAAATCAAATAAAAAAATTAAAATTAAAATTAAAAATACTGAAATAGATGAGGCCCAAAATGTGAAATATCTTGGCGTGCTAATAGACAACAAACTTTCCTGGAAAGCACATGTACAAACAATTAATTTGAAAATTTCTAAAGGTATTGGCATCATTGCTCGACTTAGACATTATGTTCCTAGAAATATACTCATTAATATCTATAATTCTTTTATACAACCACATGTTAATTATGCTCTCATAAATTGGGGAGGTACATTTAAAAGTACCCTAGACCCTCTTAAAAAAAGCCTCAAGCGTGCAGTGAGGTTAATTGCTTTCAAACAAGGGACTGCTCACAGTGATCCCTTGTTTCGTCAGCTAAATCTCCATAATTTATAAGAATGCTACAAAATAGAATCAGCAAAATTCATGTTTGATATCATTCAGAAAAAAACCAACACAACTCTTTCAGAACTTTTCACACCAGTTGCATCTGTGCATAACATCCGCACAAGACAAGCAACATCTGGAAATTTATCACAGCCAGCAGTAAGAACGAATCTTAAAGCCATGTCTATACTAAATCAAGGAGTTAAACTCTGGAACAATATTCCTTCGGATATAAAACAATCCAAAACAAAATATAATTTTGGCAAAGCCTTAAAAAAATGGATTCAGGACTAATTTTGTCATCTTGAAAATAATGTAATGAATAAATACAACGGGAAAACTGACAATTCTCAATTTATGAGCGTAGTAGGTTTAACATTGGTTTTTGGCGTTTTTTCTTTTTTCATTTATTTTTTGTTTTTTTATTAATTAGTTCTTCATTTTTTTATCACTTTGTTTTTGTTAACCTTAATCTTTATCAAAAAAATAAAAAAGAAAAAAAATTGTCTTAATGTTGTAAACTTTTCTAATTCAATGTAATTTCGTCCATGCAGTGTAATAGGGCAAATAACTCGATAGCTCATCTGAGTTCTTTTTATTTGCCCTAAGCTTTATTAATTGTAACTAAGTTTAATCATGTAGCCCTGTAATTAAAAGCCTGAATTCATTATAATTTAATTGAATTGAAAAGCTTACCGTTTTTGTAGGTTCTGCAGTCACTTTGCTGCACTGATGTGGTATATGCTTCATGGCTGCCTCTTGTAAAAAATTGAGGCAACTCACATTTTTTGTAATGATTCAACCAATAATCGCAGCATAATTCTTCCTTGATCTTTGATGGTCCTTTGCACTGGGCAAACATAATGCATTGTCCATATGAAGCAATTTTTCACGTTCTGGGGGTTCACTTGGTAAATGGTTGCCTGATATTTTCAAATACATGGTCACTTTGTGGTGACATCACAGATATCCAATGAATGTCCTGATTGGAATGATCTTCAGTCAATTCATGAGGCTGAACATATAAGTCGATGTTGTCAAAAGTGAATTTGTGCCCAAATAAAGCAAGTTGTTTAACTTCACTTGTCTCTTCCTCCTGTTCCGCTGTTTTATCATCAGCCTTTTTTGTCGGTTGCTGTGAATGTTGCATTGTCTGGAATTTCTTGTTCAATGCATTAATAAACGACATATCACAGTGATCATCATTTGCTTCCACAGATTTTACATCTCTGCTAATTTTGCTCATTTGAGCCTCCTTGGCAGTAAATTCTGGTACTGTTTCCTTTTTTTGTAAGGCAGCCTCCTCTGCCAGGGCATCTTTGTAATGCTTCGATATAGCTAGATGTAAAGCCTCAGCATAAACTGCATCAAGAATATCAGCATCATGGTTCAGCCTGAATTCATCCAATTTTTAATTATAAATGTATGGGATGTCGTGAATTTCAAAAACTTGAGACGTGGAAGTGATCAATCTCTAACCAAACAAGAATAACTCTGGACAGTCTGGAAAAACTGCCTAGTGCAACTCGAATTTTCAAAAGTAAACCAAATCCATAAATGAAACTAGGAATGCCACTGAAATTTATACCATATTTTCTCTGAAGAATGCCCAGGGTGGCTAAATACAAACAATTGTTGCATGTGCTAATTAAACTTTTGCTGATTTCAGAATGAAACACTGATTCAAAGGGATCGTGATGGCCCTTCCCAAAAATTGGCAAAATTCCCCCCTTTTAGCCTTTTTAGCATTATAATAGTAATAATAATAATAATAATAATAATAATGAATATTTAACAGATCCAAATACATATGGCTTTTCACTGTTAAAGTTACAATACCTACAATGCATTTTGTTTAAAATATTTACAGAAAAAGGAATGTCTCTTGAAAGAATTTTAATTACATTGTTGTACTCTATTTACTAAATATTTGTTTATTTTATTTTACTGAAGTATTTTGTTTCTTTTAATTTCTGGATGTTTTGGGTTTCAGTTTTCATTATGATCAAGAATGGGAAAGAGTAATTACATTAAAATAATTTAGCACGTGTGATCAGCTTACAGTGCTGATATGTTCCACCCAGAAAGTCAGGGTTGTGTTACAAGAAGGTCTAAATTCACTGCAAGTACTAGATACACACAAGTTCTAAGCCGTTTAAAGCAATATTGTCCCGTCTTGAATGGTTTATGCTTTCTCTGATGTAAATTGCAACCCCACCCCCGTGCTTGTTCCGATCTTCCCGTTCAATGTGATAATTTTTATATTCATAAGTTGCTTAGGTATTTTTTTTATCAAGTTTTGTTTCATTAAGTGCAAGAATGTGAATCCGTTTATCATTTATAAAGGCCGAAAGTTCATCTTTGTGTAAGGGTAAGCTATTAACATTCAGAGAAGCAATAACCATCCCCTTTCGAAAACCCAGTGATCCCATGTGCCCAGTCACCTCAATTACTCAAGGGGGGCTGTGCAGAGTTTCACAGGTATTTCATTCACTATGCATAATTCCTGCGTCAACATCAATTGCTGTCATCACAGGTCTTATTGTTTCACTGGTTTGGTGGTCTTGGTCATGATTTAATTCGTCAAGCATTCATAAGTCATTAATAAAATTTAAAAAGTTTCTCGCTAACATTGAGTTACCTTTCGGATTCAGATGTAAGTTCTTCGCACTCAAACATTCAGCATCTTAGTTCGAATTATCTATCATCTTAATTTGGCGTTTATCGCAGGCATCTTTCAGCTTTCTTTTTAAGTTCTTGACTTTTTTCGGCATTCCAAAACTGTCTCTCCTTGTGGTTAATGATGAGATTACAATTTCAGTCAAGGGGGAGTCACTCCTTACAGCATCGAAGATTTCATTCATTTCCTCCACTGTGTTACATCCCTTTGTCAAATCGTTCCTTCCGGCACGAATTATTATTAGGTCAGGTTTTCTTCTAATAATTGACTTGATATGATCTTTGATGTCCTGTGACGTAGCTCCACCGTGTGGACGTACTTTCACGTCGTGACTTTGTTGAGGCCATATTCGCTAATGCCATTTAGCATTGAGTCACCGATGATAAAAACTCACTTCCTAATGTACTTCTCAGGTTGAGCTGTTTCCTGTTCATTGTTTCCATTTTCCATTGAACTTTCCTGCTTTTTCTTGTCACTCGACTTATTTTTCAGTTGGTTTTGCTTTACGGTGTTACTTGATGTTCCTGACACATTAGCTGCGCTTCGCTCCCGTTCAGGCAAGTGATTAATCCCTTTGTTACGAGTTTCTGAGGGCTTTGTTTCATTTGATTCGATTGAATGGGCACAATTGTTCTTTACTATAGTTAAAGGGTTGTCTTGCAGCCCAAGCCCAAGTGCGTTGAATTTTGATGATGTCCTCTCACCTAGTAATTTATTTATTATAGACTGTTTGTCATCTAGCTGTTTCTCGAAAGATAGGATCCTATGTTCTAGGCTTCTAATAAAAGCCCGTTCATAGTCTATGACAGGAGCTGCGCTCGGGGCTGAAGGAAAACGAGTTGCTAGCTGGGATTTGAGGTCGAGAAAAACAAATAAGGGAAAGCAAATATGGGAAAAAAATGCATTTCTCTTTAGGACCGAAAATTTAAAACAATCTTCCAGTAGAATTAAAGTCTATCAACAAGCCAAACACATTCAAACATCAACAGGGCTTTCGCGCACAGAAATTGGGGCCTGCAATTATTTGAATTTACTGATGGAAACCATTAAGCCAAATGAAACCTTGGGCGTGTGCCTGCGCGTGCAAGCACAATCGCTCCCCTCCCGCTGAACCCCCTGCATCGAAGAAAACTTCCAAAACATCCAGAAAGAGGAAGATGACATATACATGTACTATTAAGACCTGGGTTATGGAATCTTTCCTCTTTTTCTCTTTGATTTCGTGGACTAGTCAACATTACTATCAGGTCTAACATTTATTATATATTTTTTTGTCAAAAATTGATTTTCTTTCTTTAAGCACCCCTGAGGGACCTTTACCAAAATAAGGTGCCATCAACCTTTTAACGCTATCCCTGCCACCTAGAAAGGGGTTTTTTGTTTTTATAATTCTTATAACTTTTTGACCTTAATTATTCTATTTTAAATTTTAACAAAAGTATTTTATTGTTTTTTTACTTACTTCTTACTTCTTTTTTTATCACTTGTAAATAGGATATTATTGTGGCAAAAATATACTTATGCTTACTTACTTAAACCTGATTGGGCAAGTATAAAAGTGGGATGGTTTTCAGGTGCAATTTTTCACTTGCGTAAACTATTTTGCATATGTATATGTATATGCATATGCGTGTGGGCATGTGCACATGCGATCATGCGTGTCTCCAGGCATGAAATGAGGCATCCCAGCTCCTACACTTAAACCTTTCGAAATCTCCTTTGAATATGCACAACTGCGAAAGGCTGTACTTGGAACAAAAATTATATGGTACTATAAAAAATATGGTCTAGTAATATTATCTAATATATTTTGAATCGTCAAGCTTTCCATCAATCCTGAATTCTGTGTTTATTATTATTGTCATGAGTAGCTGCAATGAAGTCATATATGATGAACGGTTCTTCAACAGTATAGCTGCTGCCATTTTCACCATGTTCAGTTTTCACCTTGTCTTTCACTGCTGCCCTCTTCAACATATACATCAGGATCAGGGATTTCTCCTCCATTTCATCCATTAATTTTTTGCAGTGAAAATTGAAGCATATTTTCTTTGTTTTTTTTTGTAGCAGGCTTGGGTATTTTTAAGAGCACATTCCATCATATTCCCTTCTGATTTCTGTACCAACAAGTGGAATAATATTCTTGCCAAGGGAAGGATTTTTCCAAACAGCATTGGGAATCTGTTTGTATGTCCCCCTGACCAGCATCTTGCCAACAGAGCACAGGTCATCAGGAAGGACACGTTCTCTAACAAGAGTTGGCCAGATGATCTTCTTCATTAAAACTGTTGTGTCTTGCTTTTTTCTTTCATAAATTTCTTCTGATGGCAGAATGGTATCATAAACCGATGAAAATGACAATGTGACGACCGAGGAGGGCTAAAAACAGGACAATGTTTGCTGGGCCTAGGCCTTTTGTTTTGCTTAGGCCTAGCGGTACTACTACTAGACTTGATTGGCGTAGAGGAAAAATTGGCACTTGAAGAGATAACTACATCGTGTTCAGACACTGCAATGGTGGCAGGAGCAATGTAATTCACATCTTGTACTTTTTCTTCGTTTTAGGCTAACTTGCACCATTCTTTCAGGGGTACTCCATTTCAACTTTCCTTCAACAGGAATGTTGCCATGAACTTCGGTGTTTTGAATTGATTCAATATTCAGTGGAACCAAGGATTTGTAAGGAAAGTCAAGTGAGTCATCATGATCAGAGATCTTGCTTCGAGCATGGGCATTGAAGAATGTCTGTGAATTTGTAACAGACAATCCTGTGAAATGAAGTGGAGTTTTTGATTCCAATTTTTCCATGAAAACGCTTCGCTTTGCATGGTTGCTTCCCATTATTCTCATTTTCTTTGCTGAAGATAGACCAGTCTGTAATTGCACATCAAAGAGTTTGTTGTTCCTCATTGACTTTTTTGTTGGAGAAACACTTTGTATGTGGCCAGTGAGGTCTAAGAAAACAAATATTGGTTTTATATAGGGTGTGTCAAAAAACTTGTTTCCGGTTCAATAGTGAAAAAGAATTTAAAACAAAATTCAAGCACTTTACGTCATTCAAGTGTAACTGACCCCTTGTTAACCACTTGATTGCCTTCAACCCTCTAAGCGCTCGATGCTACCCAGCCACCCACCCCTATACTATTTGTGACAAAAGATAACAGCTCCAAAACCTACCCTCGATTGACCAGCGATTCTGGTGTAAGTTTCAGACACAAAAGTCTATAAATGAGAGAGTACATGCATAGAGAACAACTGTTATCAAGAACACATCTCTTTAATTTTCGTTTCATACACTGGGGTTCCAAAAGTATTGCAACGCGTCATAAAAATGGCGTCTACAAGTGGCCCGAGGCCTGAGCAAGAAAATTTACATAAAAATATATAAATACCAAATAGGTTTCAATAGGGAATTTCTTTAGCAGAAATATACTCAGAATTTCATAAATTTTCAAATAAAAACATAATTTAAACTATATCTTATTGTTTTGCAATAATATTGAAAGAAAACTGCGAAGAGGTCCCTTAAAAAATGTTTGCGAAAATGTATCAAAGTAGAATAATTAAAACGTCAATAATTATAATTTCTTTCACTTAAAGCCACGCAAGTTCTCTCTCATTTAAAAGAGAATGCTTTAACATTTTGAAAAATATAAGAATTATTCAGGTAACTCTCTTGACCTTTTACAATTCACCGTTTAAGTCTTTGTTTATCATTCTAGGAATTTGATTTGACAAAACCTATTTTTCCGTAATATTTTTTTCAGAGTAAAAAAAGAAGGTTAAGCGCCATAACAACAAATCAGACATGGATATTCCTATAATTTGTTTCAAATATTATAATTTGATATAATTTTTAAGGGCTTAATATTTTCTGAAGTGAGCAAAAATTTTATTTTTTGAAACCTAATTTGAAATTTAAAAAAAACACATGTGCTTCTGAAGTTGTAAACAAAGACTTAAACCGTGAATTGTAAAAGGTCAAGACAGTTACACAAATAATTCTTATATTTTTCAAAGTTTTAAAGCATTCGCTTTTAAATGAGAGAGAATTTGCGTGGCTTTAAGTGAAAGAAATTATAATTATTGACGTTTTAATTATTCTACTTCGATAAATTTTCGCAAACATTTTTTAAGGGACCTGTCGTGAGGTGTTTCTGTTGAATTCTACCCCAGAGCTGGGGACGGTAACCAGAAACTCGGTAGGCGATGTCTCGCTAAGCAATGGTGCTGTACGCTAAGGTTTCGACCAGAGAATCAAAGTTCTTGCGGCAAAATGTATCTATATAATATAATCAGTTGAGCTCCCAACACTGAGCTCAACGAGCTGAAACTGAGCAATGATAATAGGTTTTACAGAGTATTTAAAACTAGATAACACATGTTACACAAGCGTGGTTACATGTAAAATACCCTGTACTTCAACACCCACAAAGAATAGAAGCCCTGAACACGTTGGTGGCTTCAACGCGCTCCACTAGCTCTATACATCTAGGCACGAAGATAACCTGGGCCTCGTGCACGTACGTTGCACAGAAGCCATAATTAAGTACCTAAAGTTCTATTGTTTGTTAATTAACTGCGCATCTCCAAGGACATCTCGGTGTCCACGTAATCTTTAAGTAATCTTCATAATATAGTCCACGTAGCTTCAATAACAATGAAGGACATCTCGGTGTCCACGTAATATTCAAACTTCAATCTTCAAATTCTCTAAATCTTCGTAATATCGTATAATTCTTCATAACTCTTCATAATTCTTTATAATCGTAATAATTCTTCATAATTCTTCATAATTCTTTATAATCTTCATAATTCTTCATAATTCTTTATAATCGTAATAATTCTTCGTAATCTTCGTAATTCTTTATAATCGTAATAATTCTTTGTAGTTCAAAATTCAACTGCAACTCGTTGCAATTCGATACGTGAATTGTTGCCGCTCGCAATAATTTTTTTAAATTTTTTTTTTCTGAGTAAACGTAAGTCAATAATAGGATAACTTTAAACATTGGAGTCTTCTATACAACGTTCACAAGGAGGTAATTCGTGCAATTCTATGTCAGAGGAGCCCTGGGGAGAAGCACGCTGCCCACAGGTGGTACAATGAGACGCAAATCGAGAATACAATAAGTAGGCAATAACAAGAACAACGACGCCCCACAGGATAGCACCACCAATACTGCCAAAAATGGAGTGAAAGAGAGAGGCAGTACCATGTTCAACGTCACGAATGGCATGTCCTCCTTTTTCGATTAGGGAACCGGCAGATTGGGTCATTCCCGTGGCAACCTTAACACCCGCATCACCAATCCCATGGAGAGCCGTATTCACGCTGCGACCAGCAGCATCTAGTAATTTACTGCCACCAGTGCCCAGTGCCGAAATAGTGCGACCAAGAACTTGACCTAAACCAGTAAAGAAATCCCCACCGTTGTTATCTGCGAATTGACGAATTTCTTGAAAAGTACCATAATTGTTTGTAACAATGTCTAACAGAGACAGTCTGTCGAGGCTAACTGATTGAGGCTGAACCAATTTGGAATTAAAACCCCGCAATTTGGGAAGACGAAAGGAAGGATGAGGATAGAGGGTGTCAGATGTGACACTACGGAATAAAGTGCCATTTGACAAAATGTGCCACAATGAACCTGCTAAGTCTTCGACCACTGTAAACTCAGGGCGAGATTGGCAAGAAATAACATTAGAATACGGTTTCAACTGTCGGGTGGAAAAATCGACAAATAGTAAGGAGCTATTACGCGGAATAATAACAGGAAAAAGATTATAACAAGTCATGTTATACTGACGAGACCAATTAACAGTGTACATATTGATCGGGGTACATCTACTGACCATGATAGCTTCTCCTACTAATCTAACATGTAAACCATATTCTGAAGCAAGTAATCGAGAGGCGCTATCGGGAAATGTTGCAACAGCCCAACGATGGAAATGATCAAATTCGGTTTGCTGCTTGCATAATTGGTCCCAAGAAGAGATCATAGTGGCACGCTGGGCTTCAAGGGCAGCGGTTATATGGGCTTCCAAAAGATCGGTGTGAATAGAGGGTTTAGCTGTTTTCAAAAACGTGGTAGCCCTGTCAAAAAATTGTGAGTAGGAATGATTGGCCTGATGTGAAAGTTCACAAAGAAAACCATTATCTAGTTGCAACAATAAGTCATTGGATGAAGTCTGCTGAATCGCACCACCTATTGCCAGTTTTGGAATTAAAACAAAGTCGTCAAGGATCTGGATAGTATAATTTCCCAGGGGTTGAAAACGAGATGGATTATGGTGAACAGGTTTCCAAATAATCACGGTGGCTGGTTTTTTCATGAGGAACGCAAGACATGTCGCGATAGTTGCAAGTAGTAGAGGTTACACGTTGATGAATAAAAGGATCATCAGCTTGAAGGAGGCCAGAATATTCGTGAACAAGAAAATGTGGGTATGTTTCGGTAGTTGATTTCATCCAGTGACAAACATAGTGGTCTGTTGGCCTTGTTTGCCAGATAGTAGAAGAAACTTTATTTAGTAGACCATAAGGAGATTTGCCGGTCTGAATTGCACGGCGACATTGTGCTTCTGTCACTTTGAGGGTGGCTATATTACGGTGATGAGTTTTAGACCCAAAAAATGATTCCTTACAAAAGAATTCAGCTTTGTATGCAGAACACAGTTTGATGGTTATTTTAGTGCGGTGAACAACAGGTTCGGAAACTGTAGCAAACATATGCTTTAAAGGCTGAACCGAGTTATGCATGGTATGAAGGCAAGAAGTACGATGGTTTAAATGATAGAGACCATCTGGCGTGACCCGAGAGCAATCATACAAAGGGCCGATATTAGGCTCCATACTGTAAAGAGGAACAACGGCAAGCATTAACAATAGGAGGCCAAATAGAACGAAATCTAAGAGAGGAGACAAATGAGGAACCACCTGACCGCATTTAGGGCCAGTGGTGAAAGGTGCAATTCTTGGTGCTCGTTGACGGAGCTTGGCTTCGTGAAAGCGTTCAAGCAGGGCCTTATCTAAAATATTCTCTTCAGGTTCCCAGGTATTAGCAGAGGAAGGGTAGCCTGACCACTTGATCAAATACTGGATCTTACCGCCTCGTTTACGAGAATCCAAGATGCGTTCAACGGTGTACATATAATCATTGATAATGGGGGTTTCTTCTGGAATCACATGTTCTGTAGGCTCTTCAGGGACATGACCGTTGGTTGAATCGTCAAAACTATCAGTTGGCATGTCTTCCGGTGAGAGATATTCATCCAAGACATCGTTTGTGATGATACCAATAGGACGTGTAGCCCTGTCGTAGAATAACTTGAGGCGATTGGCATGAACTTTTGTTGTAACCCGACGGTTGTCAAAGGTAGATAATTTAAAATGCACAGCTGAAAGCTGTTGAGAAATGCGGTACGGCCCGTGCCAAAGATGTTTTAATTTCTTTGTCAACCCTTTTGGTACTTTGGGCGTATAGACCCAAACCTTATCTCCAACTGTGAAATCAGGGTCTGTAGCACGCTGATCGTAATATTTCTTCATGGAAGCTTGAGACTTGACAATATTTTGTCGGGCTATATCGTGAGCATGAGTCAGATTGCTGACAACTCTTTCACGATGGGCTAAAATGGAAGGCGTCAAATCTTTCGGAGGGCTAAGTGTCACATCAACGGGCAAGCGGGGCTCTCTTCCATATAGCAAATAGAATGGTGTTTCGCCCGTGGAAGCATGTGGAGTTACTCTATATGCAAACAATACCGAGGGAATGAATACATCCCAGTCGCGTTGGTTTGAGCTTGTATACATTGATAAAGATTTTGTGAGAGTACCATTAAATCGTTCCACCAGACCGTCAGTTTGAGGGTGATAAGCAGTAGTGTGTACCTGTTTTGTATGGATGAGTCGACAAACTTCCATTACTAATTTAGACAAAAAATTGCTACCTCTATCGGACAATAAGGTTCGTGGTGCTCCATGTCAACTAACAATAGAATCTACCAAAATTTCTGCAATAGTAGCAGCTTTGATATCTGGAACAGCAAATGCTTCTGGCCATTTGGTAAGATAATCACTTAAGACAACAATGTATTTATTATTCGAATAAGTAGCAGGAAATGGGCCAAGACAATCAATGCCAACTCGATCAAAAGGGCCTTCTACAGGTATTGGCATTAGCAAGGCTCGAGTAGCTGTGCCCGGTGACTTTTTTGTAGCACAATCAATACAACTCTTAACCCAATGAGCACAATCGGCATACATGCCAGGCCAGTAGTAATTTTGGCGCAATTTGTCGTATGTTCTTGTAAGACCAAGGTGTCCAGCTAATGGCTCGTCATGCATTTCAAACATGAGATTTTATAGCAAGGCCGGAGGTATAACAAGTTGTGGACGGAGCTCGTCGCTAACACGATTAACTGCCCGATATAAATGATATAGCAATCCATCCGGATGGATAAAGTATTCATCCTGCAACAATGCAATTCGATGGGCAAGTTTATCATCAAGGGGTAAGTCATGGGTCTCAAGGTAGATGATGAACGCTGAAATAAACGGGTTGTTACGTTGAAGTTCCCTCAGTTGATTGGACGAAGGGGACGTGTTACTTGGAGAAAAGGCATGTAAATTCCCCGATTCAAAATTAGCTGCATAAGGATAACGAGATAGACTATCTGCATTGTTGTGTGTCAATCCTGGGCGATGAACGATGTCAAAATCGTACTGTTGAAGGGTTAGTGACCACCTGCCTAATCGACCAGTTGGATCCTTAATATCCATAAGCCACTTCAAAGAACTATGATCAGTGATAACGGTGAACCTGTGGCCATAAAGATAAGGTCGATATGGCTTAATACCATCGACAACAGCAAGGGCCTCTCGTTCTGTGGCAGAGTATTGACATCCTTGTCTGGTCAATTTGCGGCTCCCGTAGGCAATAACGACAGGTTTACTGTCAACTCTTTGTTCCAAAATGGCCCCTAAACCGTCAGAGCTTGCATCAACACATAAAAAGAATGGCGAGGTAAAATCGGGAAAACTCAAGATCGGAGCCGAAATCAAAAGCATTTTCAGGTTGTCGAAAGCTTGTTGACAGTTGTCATCCCATCGAAATGTAGTTCTACAACTGGTTAAGGCAGAAAGCGGTGAAGCAATTTTTGAGAAATCTTTCACAAAACAGCGGTAATAATTTGCAAGTCCAAGGAAGCTACGAATTTGTTTGACAGTCTTTGGGACAGGAAATTCTTGGACAAGCTTGATCTTACTATTGTCCGGCTGGATACCTGAAGCAGATATGACATGACCCAAATAATTAACTTCCTCCCTACCAAAGTTACATTTTGATGGTTTTAGACGTAAGTTAGCAGCTCGTAAGCAATCAAACACTTGACTTAAGTGATTTATATGTTCAGAGAAGGTTTTCGAAAATACAATGATGTCGTCAAGATATATCAAGCAAGATTTCCAATTTAAATCACGCAGAACCTCTTCCATCAGCCGTTGGAACGTGCTAGGGGCGTTAGTTAACCCAAAAGGCATTACGTTAAACTCATACAGGCCACCGTAAGTGATGAAGGCCGTCTTTTCAGTTGCGTCTGGGGCGAGTTCAACTTGCCAATAACCACTCATCAAATCTAAGGTTGAGAAATAACCAGTGCCATGCAATTGATCTAATATATCGTCGATCCTCGGCAAGGGAAAACTGTCCTTATGTGTCACTTCATTGACTTTCCTGTAATCTACACAAAACCGACTAGATCCGTCCTTCTTTTGGACTAAAACTACCTGACTAGCCCAAGGACTATTAGATGGCCTAATTACATTTTGTTCGACCATCTCAGAAACAAGTTTGTTGATTTCGTCACGTTTCTCTGGGTGTACTCTGTAGGGACGTTGTCTGATAGGAGGGGCATCCCCCGTATCTACAGTATGCTGGATGATTGAAGTTGGTCCCAGTTCGCTAGCTTGGCACGCAAATACGTCACGATTTTGGAGTAGTAAGGTTTCTAATTGCAATTTTTCAGTCTCGGTAAGGTTAGATCTAGAAAAGTCGAAACTGGGAGCTGGAAGCTTTGTAGAGGCAGCTACATTTACGTATGGAGACATAGCATTACAGTTCTTTTCAATTGCCCTTGCTGTATGGAAGGATGCTAATCGTTGAGATGGATAAATATTTGTGGGCCTATCAGTAAGATTAATTGCTCTGAAAGAAACAATTCGATCATCAGGTACTGCAACCAATGTGTTCAGACCAGATATTTTACAAGTTTGTAATAAGGAAGAGAGCGGCTCTAGAATGCCCTCAGAATTCAATGGAGCAGATTCTGGTAAACGTAAGAAAACATCAGTTTCTGAAAGCGGTGCTAAGGTGATGGTTTCAACTGCAGTTGCTGATGTTACATTGATGGGTGATTCTAATCCTTCCCCAAAGTAAGGCATTTCTGCAAGAGGATCAATGGACGGGGGAGTGCAATCATATTCTTTCTCTTGTATGGTAAGCTGTCGTAGCCCAAAGTCCAATACAGCATGGTTTTCAATCAAAAAGTCTAACCCCATGATAGCGTCGTAGCCAGAAACATCGACAACCAAAGCATCCAAGATATAATGTTTTTCCAACAGACGTAATAGAAATGTGACAGAGCCTAGAGATTGTATGTTCTCACCACTAACGGTGTTTATGCTTGCCCAGGTACCTTCTCTCAACGACGGCCTATGTTCAGCGGGTATGGATTTCCAAAAGTTTGCACTTATCACTGAAATATCAGCACAATCAAATATCAGTGTCAATCAAGCAGAGAGCAGGAAAATCGTTCAAATGGACACGAGCTAACAAAGAGTTTGTGTGGTTCAAAGAATAATCATTCAAAAGAGGAACGAAATCAGACAATGGTTCATTTACCTGCAAATTATCTTGTGAAAGATGATGATCGGTTATTATTGTTCTTATATTGTAATAGGACCTTTGATTGTTTCGGTTAGGGTTGTATTGTCCTGGTGGCGCACGTCTATAATTAGATAAACATGACCGGGCAGTATGACCTGTTTTGCCACAGTGAAAGCATACGGGTTGGCCTCTGTTATTTCGACCATTGTTTTGAGAGGAATAGCCAGAACCAGAAGGATTATTATAACCTCCTCTGAAGTTATTACGGCCACCCTGTCTAGGTTGCGAAAACCCTGCAGCTCGGAAATCCGTAACTGCGGACAATGCCTCTTTTATTTCCTGTATATCGTTTTTCAACTCTCTTAATTCATTCGGAGGGGCCTGAGGAGTGACAACAGATGAAATTCGGGCAGGTTTTTCGCCCTCTGTTGTTTTTACTAAGCTGTTCAAAAGTTCCAGAATTTTTGCGTTTTCTTTATGAGGAGCAGGTGTTTTTTTGATGATGAAATTCCCCTTTAATCTTGCCAATCATTCTGCCTCCTCGACGGTTTTGGGATTTCCCAATACCACGTATTCTTTTATCTCCGGCAAGAGATTTTGTACGAAAATCTGTAACCTCTCATCCTCACTTAATTTGAGGCGGTTACTCCTCGATTGAATATATTCTAAGTAATCATTAATACTTTCTTCAGGCTTTTGTAAATGTGAACATAGTTCCTGCCGTTCAAGAAAACGCAGCGAACTAGCCCCAAAATGGTCACGCAGTGCCTTGCTAACGGCATCATAATCCTGTCTAACTTCCTGGGGAAGCGTACTATAATATGTTAGGGCATTCCCTTGTAGAAAAAGCGGTAGGGCACTTATCTTGTGCTCATCCTCCCACTTATTTAAATTGGCCAGTTGGTTAAACTGGTCAATCCACAAAGCAACATCTGGGGTTGGTCCCTTAAATTTTTCGATGGTCGCTCCGGACCTCCCCCTGGGTTGCTCGCCAAGGCTCTCGACTACGCTTTGTCGAACGTCTAAAGCAAATCGTTCATTCGACTCGGCCTGACTTTCAGCCGAAGTTCGAATGGTTTCCCCTAAGTTTTGGAGCAAAGGTGCCAGTTCCTGTACTAGTTCACTGACAGAAATTGCTGAAGACGACTCTCCAGGAGAATCCTGTCCCTGGAAAACATGGGGCGCCGTAGTTTCTCGGCGAGCTATTGTACCTTCTGACGTGGCAGAATGCTTAGAGCAAAATCGTGGGGCTACTTTTCCTGATCTTAATCGGAAGGGACTGGTTGTCATACAACTGACTTACGTTTACTGATGTCGACAAAGGTAATATTTTAATGATACAAAAAAAAGAAACTTAAAAAGTAAAACAAAAAAAATGATTTCAACAAAACAAACAATAAAAAGAACAGATAAACATTACAGCGAGCGGCTCAAACTCACGATCAATTGTCTTTGCATTGTGTTGGGATGAAATTTCGGTCTTTTGTCGCAATTCTTTCTCTCGGGATTGCTTCGTCGGAATCACATCGTCGGGATCACTTCGTCAAGATTGCTTCGTCAAGGTTACTTCGTCAAGGCTGTTTCGTCAGGATCTTCGTGTGTCAGATCGTTCTCTCTTCGCTTCGTCGTAGACCCACACTGGCCACCAATTTGTCGTGAGGTGTTTCTGTTGAATTCTACCCCAGAGCTGGGGACGGTAACCAGAAACTCGGTAGGCGATGTCTCGCTAAGCAATGGTGCTGTACGCTAAGGTTTCGACCAGAGAATCAAAGTTCTTGCGGCAAAATGTATCTATATAATATAATCAGTTGAGCTTCCAACACTGAGCTCAACGAGCTGAAACTGAGCAATGATAATAGGTTTTACAGAGTATTTAAAACTAGATAACACATGTTACACAAGCGTGGTTACATGTAAAATACCCTGTACTTCAACACCCACGAAGAACAGAAGCCCTGAACACGTTGGTGGCTTCAACGCGCTCCACTGGCTCTATGCATCTAGGCGCGAAGATAACCTGGGCCTCGTGCACGTACGTTGCACATAAGCCATAATTAAGTACCTAAAGTTCTATTGTTTGTTAATTAGCTGCGCATCTCCAAGGACATCTCGGTGTCCACGTAATCTTTAAGTAATCTTCATAATATAGTCCACGTAGCTTCAATAACAATGAAGGACATCCCGGTGTCCACGTAATATTCAAACTTCAATCTTCAAATTCTCTAAATCTTCGTAATATCGTATAATTCTTCATAACTCTTCATAATTCTTTATAAGCTTCATAATTCTTCATAATTCTTCATAATTCTTTATAATCTTCATAATTCTTCATAATTCTTTATAATCGTAATAATTCTTCGTAGTTCAAAATTCAACTGCAACTCGTTGCAATTCGATACGTGAATTGTTGCCGCTCGCAATAATCAAGTATAATAATAATAATAATGAAATAGCCGCTACAATAATAATAATAATAATGATAATAAGATGGGCCCCATGACAGACCTCTTCGCAGTTTTCTTTTAATATTATTGCAAAACAATAAGATATAGTTTAAATTATGTTTTTATTTGAAAATTTATGAAATTCTGAGTATATTTCTGCTAAAGAAATTCGCTATTGAAACCCGTTTGGTATTTATATATTTTTATGTACATTTCCTTGCTCAGGCCTAGGGCCACTTCTAGACACCATTTTTTATCAGGCGTTGCAATACTTTTGGAAGCCCAGTGTATAAAAGTTTAACACAAAATTAAACGACAACATGTGAACAACGACATTATATTTATACTACATTATATTTATATTATATATTGTCATTTGAATGACTTTCTTTTCTTTGGCGCACTTGGCAATTTTTCTGTCATTCCCATTTTACAAGGAGATTTGCTTTTTAATTCTTGCAACGCTGTTGAAGAAGGAAAACTGGGCTCTCTCCTACATCCCCCTTTCAGTTCTGCTAATACAGCATTCAAAGATGATGTCGAGGAAGAGGCATTTGCTTTGTCCTCTCTCTGTAACAGTGGCAACACATCTAGAATACTGCCACTTTTGATAAACTTTTGTGCCTTGTCAACTGTTTTGTCCATCTTTTGAGCAAATTCATTGGGGTTGCGTAACAACACTTGAGCAGCTTTGAAATGTACTCCAACAGCGAACATGGCGGCACCGATCTCGATCATTGAATCAAGGACCTCCTCTCTGCCTTCAAAATATTCTACAATATCAATTATATTTTCTTTTACACTATCTTCACTAACAGTGCCTTGGTAATCTTTACTATGGATCGCAAGACTTTCCACTCTTGAAAAAACATTGGACATCATCTTTTTTTTAAACTTTTTACCCAAAACATGTTTTTTGAAGGAGGCACTTATTTTCAACGAGAGTAGAAGTAAATTCAGACATTACAACATGAGGCCTTTTCAACCACTCGCAACATTCAGGCCGCAGAGGTGACAAAGCAATCTTTGCCTCTGGAAATCTTTTGGAAGGCCGCAAAAAATTTTTTGGGAAGTGGTTAAAAAACATCACTCCCTGAGACTTTCATTGTGTAACATAGGCCATCTAAAAAAAGTGGTTAGGGTCTGGCTCGGTACAAAAAATGGGTGCTACGTAAAGTGTAGACCCACCCACCAACCCCTATGCTATTGTGGGAAAAGATATCTAAGCACCCTCTCTTCAGGGTAGGGTTCCATACACAGGGAACTTACCTGTACTTTTGTTGCATAGTTTTGCTGCTAGAAGGCCTTTGTGTTTGAGACATAACCCTTTTCATATGCAATAAGCCTTGTGAGTGAATAGACAAGGAGAAAACGTCGATAAATTGTGAAATAAATCTCAACAAATCATGCTAAAATAAATGATGAAAGTAATGAACATTGCTATTGCAAGTGAATGTAACGTCCAATTAAGTTATTTCTTTGCTTTTTTCGATTTCTTGACTTTTCCAGTTTTCTCAACCTTTTTTTTCTAACTACAGTTGCACCTTGAAGTTCCTGCATGATATTGCCTGATATACCTGGCGGTGACGCAGCTCCTCCCTTCAATTCTGCCAATACATCGCTGGACGTTCTTTGCAATGTTTTGTCTCTTCCTTTTTTTTGCTTAACGAGCAATGGTAGCACGTCAAGAATGCTTCCGCTCTCAACAAATTTGATGGCATCACTCGCTGCACTTGACATCTTTTGAGCATAGTGCCGTGGATTTCTCAAAAGAAGCTATGCCACTTTCATTTGGACACCAACAGTGAACATGGCACCTCCCATTTGAATCATGCTATCTAGCAATGTCTCACAGTCGTCATTGTCTTCCACCAGATCTATAACTAGATCTCTTGTATCTTCCTCTTGTACATTGCCATCAAAGTCCCTATGATGGTTCTCTAGCTTTTCCACTGTGGCAGACAAGTCTCTTTTCAACTCCTTTTTAAATTTCTTGCTCAAAATTTCTGCATTTGTGAGCAGGGGCATATTATCGACCACTGTCGAAGAAAGCTCTGACATGGCCACTTGCGGACGGCAAAGCCATTCACAGCATTCAGGCCGTAAACGTGTCAGAGCAACATGGCACTGAGGAAACTTTTCAGCCATTCCATATGGCCGAAGAAAATTCTTCGGAAAATGCATGAAAAAAGATAGGGCTGGCTGTTTTTTCTGTGTGAGATATGCCATCTAAATGGACATAAAAACAAGGCAAAAATAAAGAGTTGTTATATCACCAACAAGTTACAATCTGTAACAATTTTTATCTTACCTCACTTACCTTGCAAAGAGAATAGACTTTGATTGAAATTTGAATGCTTCGTGAATGAGTGACTTGCTTGCAAAAATCAGAGACTGAATGAGAAAATTAAAGCTTGTGGCGGCATTTATACAAGTGAGATAAATTTGGACAGCAAAATTTTTCGAGTTTCTCCTTTTCCTCAGATTGGAAGAAAACCATAAAGGCCGGATTACAATATCATCTTTAGGTAATTGTTGCTTCACTTTTTTCCGTGATCACTGACAACACGAGAAAATGATTGTGTAACTGCACCTTCAAGTTACTTGTTGCTGCTTGTTTTTGGGGATTACGCAGTAGGTGTTAATTCATCTTTCTGAAATTTCTTTTGATCGTCGTTCAAATTGTTCCTTCAGAATTTTAATCTCTTCAAACGCACCGACAGGTTTCGTGACAATTTTCTTGATGTACATGGGTATTTTTAATACTGAGCTCACTGGCTGTTGTTCGTGTGTTTGTGTTTTTTTATTCTTACACCATATTAGTATAGTAAAACTGCAATCAAGCGTGAATTTGTATGAAAATTCTGAGGAATACATTTTAAAACAATTTCACGAGTTCTTGCAAGGCAGGCAGATTGCTGAAGAAGGCGAAGAGGTCGTAGAAATCGAAGTAGTCGAAGACCACAGACAAGTAGAATTGCTGCAGGCAGCAGCAGCGCTTTTTCGTTCATTTTCGTTGTTGTTCCATTTTAATACTAAAATCATGCGCGCTCAAATCTTGAATTCAAACTTATTCATGTACATCAAGAAAATTGTCACGAAATCTGTCGGTGCGTTTGAAGAGATTAAAATTCTGAAGGAACAATTTGAGCGACGATCAAAAGAAATTTCAGAAAGATGAATTAACACCTACTGAATAATCCCCAAAAACAAGCAGCAACAAGTAACTTGAAGGTGCAGTTACACTATCATTTTCTCTTGTTGTCAGTGATCACGGAAAAAATTGAAGCAACAATGACCTAAAGATGATAGTGTAATCCGTGCTAATAACTACTGTTAGCAATAAACGATTGCAAAAAAACTTGAACAGTGGGTTCATTAGTCACCGATGCTGCCTGAAAACAAGTTTGAATAAAATCGCTATTGTAACAACCGAGCAAATACCAAATGAATAAATGGTAGAAAAATGTTGATGAGTCAGCAAGTAAGTTGTTACCAGTTACGCTTAAGCAAAAGACAAAGAAGAGAGGAAGACCTTTGGAGAAGTTGAAGCCCATCCATTTGATTCAGTTGCCATTAGTTTTACTTCCCATATGTCATCAATGACATATTTAGGAAAAGTTTTGATGAGTCAGCAAGTATGTTTTTATCAATAACATTGGAAGAAAGCAACAAAGATAAAATGTGATTTGTGGAAAGGGCAACCTGTGACCAATCTCATTCGCTTGGTATTCTTTTTACTTCGCTGTTGTCAACAATTATCTGTGTAGACAACATATTTCATTGACTGTGATTACTCTAGTAGTGAGACATTGGATGTTGAGACTCTGATATTTTTGATGTCCCTGTGAATTTTAAAACATTACTCATGCAAAAGCTTCCTTTCAATGATATTAACAGCCCACAAACAAAAGAAAACCGTACTTCTTATATAACAATTGTAAAAGCCATGTGAAAAATGGAGAACTTCTAGTACTGAAGCCTCATATTTTCAGTTACTTGTAACTTCATTCTCGCTATGAATACATCCTCAAAGATGTCAGGTTATCCTCGACACTAAAACGAACACTATGTTCGTTTCAACATCTGCCTTAAAACGAACATAGTGTTCGTTTTTAGGCACCATGTATTGACATTGAATGCATCACAGGGCGTTGAAGAAGTAGGACTTTAATATGAATTGTTGGATTGGAGTTTTTGTTCCATAATGCCTAAGGTATGTATGTGTAGACTTGTTAGATCATCTTATTAAAGCTTAATATGTCGAAGTAACATCTTAAAAATTCGATATGATGAGGCCATATTTTGATGAATTATTGCTTCCTTTCCTTGTCTGAATACTCATACCATATGGCAGCAAAAGAAGAGTATTTTTTATTTAATTGCTTATTAATTTCATTGGAATTTAATTTAAAGCTAAAGAATGAGTTCAGGTCAAGTTGCAGGCTGGGGGACCTTTTAGATACTCTTTTCATCAAGATTAATTGTTATTTGATCTATTGCTTTTGTGGGTATATCATGCAATTTATTTATTTCTGTTTGGGTGTAACTAAATAAATAAGACCTTTATTGTCAGATGAAAAATATAAATACATCAATTTACTTTTTTGTGTGCCTTTTTATGTTCCTTAGACAACTCGCCAATGCCCACAATGTGTTGCAAGCATGCCAATAAGTTTAAAGAAGTGCAAGAACTGTGGTGTGAGCCTTGCTAAGCAAAAAATATTAATTATGAGGAACTTAGCCAAAAATATTCTGCTACTTCTATGTCATATTTGAAAGACAAAATAAAGACAAGGGTAACCATATGCTATTTACAATTGATATATAGGGTGGTGGTAAGGGTGACAGGTTTTATATTTTTGGAGTTCATACTTTCATTGGTTTGAACCAATGTATGGCTGCAACTGCTAACTACAAGCTATCTACCAATTCAACTATTTGCCTTTTCAAGGCTGGTAATTGATAAGTACATGGAAGTTTTGGGAGTAAAGGTTTTTTTCTAAATTGACCCACATCAACAACAGTTATATGATTGAATAATCCATCATACACATGTATGCATTGTTACTGCATGAAGCCATGTGAGACCTTCAAATGTACAGAAAACTCTTGATCTCCAAGGTATTAAAGAAAATTGATGTCATCTTTTAGTACATCTTATTTGTCACTTTCAGGCTGATATACTGTTTTCAAAGGGATGCGAAGTCCTTGTCATTGGATTTAACTCCAATCAGGAACAAGGCTCTCTGTGGTCATATAGTCCACTTGGTAGCATAGGGGAGTCTTTTCTAAAAGAAGAAGCTGGACAATATGTTGTTAAGCTATTCAAGCAATGTATTGAGAAAAAAAGGTAAGACTCTATTCTAGAATGTTGCTGCCTTTCATGCAACAGTCTCTGGCTCAATCACTCAGCAAAGAGAATTTTACTACAGCTATCATTTTTGTTTCAGCTTCTGCAACAATTCAAGCTTCAACAACCCAGACTTGTAAGATGCATGCATGATTAGTTGCTTTTGTTTCTTGATCTTTGAATTGTTGCTTTGATTCAGCGATTGTTTTTGTTTCAGCTTCTGCAACGATTCAACCTTCAACAACCCAGACTTGTAAGATGCATGCATGATTCGTCGCTTTTGTTTCTTGATCTTTGACTTGTTGTTTTGATTCAGCGATTGTTTTTGTTGCAGCTTCTGCAACGATTCAGCCTTCAACAACCCAGACTTGTAAGATGCATGCATGATTCGTCGCTTTTGTTTCTTGATCTTTGAATTGTTGTTTTGATTCAGCGATTGTTTTTGTTTCAGCTTCTGCAACAATTCAAGCTTCAACAACCCAGACTTGTAAGATGCATGCATGATTAGTTGCTTTTGTTTCTTGATCTTTGAATTGTTGCTTTGATTCAGCGATTGTTTTTGTTTCAGCTTCTGCAACGATTCAACCTTCAACAACCCAAACTTGTAAGATGCATGCATGATTCGTCGCTTTTGTTTCTTGATCTTTGAATTGTTGTTTTGATTCAGCGATTGTTTTTGTTTCAGCTTCAACAACGATTCAACCTTCAACAACCCAGACCTGTAAGATGCATGCATGATTAGTTGCTTTTGTTTCTTGATCTTTGAATTTTGTTTATTGCTTTTGTTTGGCCATTACTGTGGTGAGTATTTTATATTTTTTCAGTCATGTTTTATTCAAAAAATGTGTACTTACCTCTGTAGCTGTTTCATACATAGTTGATGGCCAGGCCTTGGCTGCGGGAGAAGAGGCAGATACGGAAGGCAAAGAAGCTCCTTTTGGATTTGTTGCAGTAAAGATTTGTGCAGTTCACAACCTCAGATGCCAAGCTCCTGCTCCTAACAGCCATGATTTTTTGAGAGTGGGAGAAGTATACTTCTTGCCCAAACAAAATGTATTTAAATATTTTCAAAGATTAGGAAAAATTTTGTTAATGAAGTACGATTAAACTACGGTGTCTCATTATTTATTGAGTTCCTTTAAGCATACACAAGCCAATCAATGTACAGCTTATCAATTACATATAAACTCTAGGGAGGCTGGCGTCTTCGCACTCCACCTCCCTAGAGTTTTAGCCTTTGATGGCTATAAAGTGTGATCCATTTTATAGGCTGCAATACGCTACGTATTGTGATAAGAAGTTTCATGGGAATCGTGTATTTCGTTGCAATTTTGAAAATGCGTGCAAACGGAAGTCTATTGTAGATAGGAAATGTGTGTAAGGAAACTTGCAGATTTTGTTCTTTTATGGTTGTGTCGCTGGATTACGTTTTCTTGTGGATACCATTAAAAGAAAATCAAAACCTATCTACTATATACTGCAACAGCGGCAAATTTTGATGCAAAAACTAAACTATGAATACAAGTCAAGGAAAAAGGAAAGGTAATAGATAAAGAAAGAATATTAAGATAAAAAAATGTACTTGAAATGTATGAAACTTAAGTTTCCGTAGCTGTTTTCAGGATAGGCCATGATAGATGTTACTGCTTCCAAAAACCTGTCCATATTCTTCTTCACGGAGACATAAACAGCACCTACCATATCTCTCTTAAACATATGTGCATGTGTGTCTATGAAAGCAAGAGCCTCTTCGTCGTAGCAAAATATTGATGTTTTCTCATCACAAGTAAATATGAGACAAAATGCCTTCGCAAAGCTCGTTTGGAGATCTAATTGACCTTTCAGCGTTGATAAATAATGTTCGTCTTTCAAGGACACGTACACTTCTTCTCTTACAATAAACGGGCACACGTTTTTCAGTTGATCACAGACTTCAGCAATTGAGCAATACCGATCTGGTAAACTCTTTCTGTAGTAGTCATAGAGAATGTTTCCCTGTTGCATCGCAAAACGCATGATGCCCTCGATAAATACATTTATACTCGAATCTTCCCTGCAATGGACACTCAAATGAGTTTTGTTGTGCATGAACACTTTTGCAAACAGAACACATATAAAGGACCATGCATTGCTTCCATTTCGGCCGCTAATTCTCCCCTGAGAAAAGCCTTCATTGTGCAGGATCATACAACCATCCCTGTTCAATTCATTGTCATTAAAATTGAAAAAGAAAGGGAACTTTTCACTTTTTCTCGTTGTTGGTATGTTGTTAAAATCAACAGAAATATCATCATCTTCATCATCTTCTGACTCCTCGTACACATCTGGATCTCCCACATCAGCTGAACTGGTGCAAGCATAATCATTTTCATGATCAGAAATATTTGATTCGACTTCAGGAGCACTGACCAAACAAGGACCCACAGAAGAATACGTTGATGGCATTGCAGTTTGCCGTGTTGTCGAAATTTCAAAGGCCTCATAGCCTTGCCGTAGCATCGATTTCGCAAAATGGATTCCTTTGTTTATTAATGCAAGGACACCATTGGCCACATCATCATCCATCAAATCTTGTAATCGATATTTATTGGTAATAGTCTATAACAAAATTATGAGCAATATGGTGAGTATTATTCACGGTTGTTAATTGTTATATTTGCTAATGTCCAAAACTTGTTAGACTGGCCCATCTTTGTTCCCAATTTTGCTTTTCAAAAATATCAATAAAGTGGAAACCTTAGTGTATTCTCAACTGTAGAATTACCTCAATTGTTTCAGAGTTGCTAGTTTCCATTGGAGCAATATTGTCAGAACAGTTTCTTGAGTCTA